>JAQIWG010001336.1:0-25083 GCA_034695025.1 Chamaedrilus cognettii
CTGAGGCATGGCATACAATGAAGCTGAGGCATGGCATACAATGAAGCTGAGGCATGGCATACAATGAAGCTGAGGCATGGCATACAATGAAGCTGAGGCAGGGCATACAATGAAGCTCATCCCAAGCAGAAATTAACATTAACTTTTTTGCTTTTATACATTTCTGTGTCTTGCTGTTGACTTACTTAGGTATTTGGCCTACTGTTAGCGAGCATGTGAATCTGAGGCTAAACGTTGCTCCTTTCACCTATGTCACTGCTTGATACTTGCAGGACAAGGCTTCGCATATCCAGAAGACGGTCTACATGTAAGGAGAAGAAGAGAAGAACATGACTACTGCTAGTCGTCCAGGCAATATACTCATGGCAATATACTCATGGCAAGGACTTCAGAACAAGAACTGGACCTCATATTCATCAAAGATAATGACCACATTGATCCGCTATCTTGCAACTCGGTTTATTATACGTTTTGAGTACAGGCCTACGCCGCCGCGCATGTGCGGGCTGCAAAGCCATTAGCTCTAAAACTAGTGGCAAGATGGGGGCTTTAAACATCTACGGTTGAATCAAATGATGTTTTTTCCATCTCCATTGCGCAACGTATTTTTGGTGTCATAAGAAGCCGTTTCTGTCAACGTCGCCGAGAGACAATGCGAGGCCCAGTTCTTGCGCTGAAGTCTTTGACCCGTAGTCGCTCAATAACTTTGATCTGAATTTTCATCAAAAAACTATTTTGGCAGGCTTTCTCAGCGACATAAAAGTGTACTGCAAAACATGACATTTTTCAGCGTGTGATTTTAGCGATTTTGCCTCTTAGTAATTTGGCTGCAATCAAGTTTTGCATTTTTAGGAGCTGCTCATTATATTCAGCTTCAGTTCTGCAGCTCTATTTTCGCGCAAGTAATTTTTGCCCGTTTTACCTATTTGAGAAATTTGCAACAATTACATGCGCTCGATAATTTTAGATTTTGCAGTAATGCATCGAGCTTCACTCCACGATAAAAATTTTAATTCCAGAACGTAATAGCTTTTATTGCCTACTGCGGAATTAATTTCTTGTGGTTATAATAACTTTGGACATGAAACATTTAGGACCGGTTTTTCCAACACGGATTTAATGGTGGTTCGGGATTTAACCTACCATTTTGCATAGGCTAAATCCTGAACCACCATTAATCCGTGTTGGAAAAACTGGCTCTTAGAAGCCGAACTGCTGCTTAGGTCGTTTAAGCCAACTCTCAAAAACACTTCTATAGTGTTGTTATGACATCGAGATTTTAAGAGGTTATTATTTTTTTAGCGATTGTAGGAGAAGCTTGGATTCGTAGTAGTCGACTTCGCAAACGTTAGTTTTTTAGATAGAAATCGCTTGCTGCAGCTTTTAAATATACAGGGTGGGCCAAAAAACGGCCCGCTTGGGTTTTTCATGTATTACTAACTAATACAATTTACATCCTACGTTTGTTACATTTCGCATACATAATTAACGTTCTAGCATCAATATTTTTCCAAGTTTGGTGAAATTTTGTCAATTAGTTCTAATGTTATGAGCTTTTGATATTGACTATCGTGTGCACAAAGAACAGTGTTGCTGTGCGGCGGGCTGCTAATCGCTGGTGCTTGTCACACAATGATTTTGGTTGAGACACTATTTTCATATTAACTGCATGAATGATAGCTGAGTTAGTTCTGACTTAACAAATAGTGTAAAACTTGTAATGCCTCCCTTTTTATCACACAAAGCCAAAAATGTGCAAAATTTTAAAACGGTAGCCGATTCAATGATACTAATTATTGATGGCTATTTTTTGTGCAAAATTTGATCATCACAGGAAAAATTGGTATTATGAATCCATAAAAACTTCAAAATGTTGCCTTCTTGCAACAAATTAACACACCACTCAATTTCTACAGCTCACAACTTGCAAAATATTCAACTAAATGTTGCGAATCTTGGCAGAAATGTTGGTAATAGATTGCTATTTGTCTATGCAGAATTTTCGTCGTCGTAAGATGTAAATTGTCTTACATATAGACTGATGATGTAGCTATACATGAAAAACTCAAGGGGGCAGTTTTTGGTCCAACCTGCAGTATAACCAGTGGTGCTATGGCTTAATGTTAACGTTTGACAATAAATAACTGCTACTATGCGATGTGAGGTTGCTGTAATAAAATTTAATGTTAAATTATATTGTTTATTTTTAAATGTGACAGTTTTATATGGGTTGGATGCGCGCCTGAAAGCCTTGTTACTGCAGGGATAAGTTTAGTAGGAGTAGTACTCCAAAAACGACGTTTTTTTGAACTCTACTCGTATTTAGAAATGGGAAGGAGTAGGATTACTCGTAAAAGTGGACGATGGTGGAGTAGGCTTACTCTAGGTCTACTCCTTTTTAAAAAGGCATAGGAGTGCGCTACTCCCGTTTTATACGCAGCAGACGTAACATTGCTTCAATTTTAAAAGGCCTAAACTGAACTCTGCTTGTTAGTTCGCTCTAGACTTGAGGACGCTGTGCATAAACGACAAGGGACATTCGCAATGCCCCTTAAACAAGACTTACAAACCCATGCAAGTCCATATTAGACTAGTTAACATGATCATTTCCCATTTTGAATGCAGCAAACGTTCTATAGCTGTAGTATTAAGGCATGCCATAACTTTCGACATAAAGATGTCACGACTCACCAGACCCAATAGTTCTCCCTTTGGCTATAACCAAATGGGCGCAAATGAGTTTCAACAACTCAATGATTTACAAATTTGGATCTTTAGGTCGATCCGACTTTTGCTAAATGTCAAACTGAAGACTGATTCATACTTTGGTCGTTAAGTTTGTAGTATTCTGCTCTCGATAATGGAGTATAAAACACATTGAACTGCTGTAATAACAGAGCTGGGATATCCTACTCCAAGAAATTGGGCTAGTTTCCATAGTGGACTGTAAATTACGTTGCGCTGCAATAATAACAGAGCTGGGATTGCCTACTCAATAAAATGAAGCTACATGTAGATCACAGAAGGCCCAATGTCCTCGTTCCATGAATCTTCCCGATGTAGTCTATAATTAATAACAGGTTGTTTGTCAACCTGGACCGGTGGCCTTGCCGATGCGCGTCATTGAACGTTCACAGCTGCATGAAAGTTCAAAGCCGTGTTGTCTTGTCACTAGTATAAAGTCACGTGTATACCTGAACCCGTCCTCAAGTTACACAAATATCGAGCTATTGTCATCATTACTAATTGCACGTTGTCTGTAAGGCATGCTTGCTACAATCCTCGTTCGTAAAAAAATCTCAAAGTAAAGATAATTCTCAAGCTTAATTTTAACGCCGGAGTACACTTTGCATCATTGTGGCGCAGGCATAACTACACGATTAGAGTGTCGAATATGCCAATTTCGCTTGGTATCGTTGCTCCTTTTACTGCGTCTCAAGCATGTGGCATGAGCGCTGAGCGCGTAGGCCTACACGTGAGAGGTGGCTTAGCGTTCCTTTAAACGCTGCATATTTTGCATGATGTTTTGAATGTAATTTTACATGTAATTTGACATGCAACCATATTAAGAAAATCACAATGTAAAATGTCCTTAACTGAGTTTCATGCAAGCCATGCATGAAACCCAGTTAGCGAACAAGCCGTGCATGAAATCCAGTTAAAGAAATCGTTGTGATGACAACGGTCGCAATTACATGCAAAATTACATATAGAACTTCATGCAAAATATTCAGCGTGTAAAGGAACGCTTAGGGGGCCAAACTCCCTCCCCCCCGAGGGTGATGTTTTTTTGTAAATTAGGCACACCCCAAGGATTTTTTTGTTACATTTACACATACATTTCTTGATTTCTTGGCAGAGAATGAGGTTTAGCTCCAACCCCCCCCCTCCAAGTGAATGTTAAGCTTCCCCCGAGAGGGGGCTGGGGCTGAAGGGGCAGAGTAATTGACTTCGAAAATGCCCAGGCACTGTTAGGAATGGTCTAAAAATGGCAAGCACTGTTTGAAAACGATCTAAAAAATTGATACGCACTGTTTAAAAAAATGTTTAATTTCCGTCAGCACCCCCCCCCCTCCCCTCCACGCGCTCGCGCGTTCAGCACAGTGCGTCGCACGGTAGGTAAAAAGTCTTCCGGAGCGCTTGAAAAGTTGAAATAGGTTCGTGTTTTACCACATTCCGTCTCCCTATCCAGCCCTACCAAAAATGTCTTTCTACCCTACTGTACTAATGTTGAGCCCTTCGCTCATCGTCTCGAATTAACTAGGCTATTTGAAGGCCTAAACTGTTGGCGCATGTTGTTAACGCACGACGCCATTGAAACCAAGCCTCGGGGCATTTCCCATAGTCGTGTGCGCGCAGCGAGGTGTCTAACGACAAATCTACTTAGCGACACCAAAAACTCGTTCATAAACCTGTCGAATGCGTCGAAGAATTACACTTCACTACGCCCATTGAGTCCAGTCTGACACATGGGCCACCACTGGATGTCACGCAAAATGTTTCAGCCGCAGTTAAGCGGTCAGTCGTGCTTTCGCACCGTCGGACTCAAAAGTTCCGACTTTTTTCCTCGAACGGGTTAAGATATATAATTGATACAAATTTATTGGCCCGGGTAAGTAAAAAGAGAGAGAGCTAGAGCAGCCCACGTCAGAGCATATTTTAAGCAAAGCGGCTAAATGGCGAAAATAACATGTAGCATAAAATTTATGATTTGCAGCTATAGCCAAGGCCCACTAAACTACAGGCATACAATACAGCATAGCAATATTGTAAGGGGCGTGGTGTCCGTTTTGGGAGTCGAAGAATGTCATTCGGGACCTTTGGGGTTGCGGTAAAAGGAGAATTTCTGAGTTCGCAGTGTTTTGAGGGTTTTTTGCAGTTTGTTGTGCCGTTATGCAACAAACAAACAAACGTCTCTATCATCCCAAACTCTGCTAGTGGGTCGTCTTCTGAATGAAACTGTAAGCTTATAGATTGAATGAAGCCGCCAAGAGTCAGTCCTTTTCCATCAGAGGCGTAGGCCTGTCCACCAGCATCTGCATGGCATGTACATTGTACATGGACAATGCATATAGGACTACCTATTCTGATCGCTGATGAGGTTGAGAACCATACAGAATTGAACAACCAGTAAATTATTATATCGCGACCGCTTTGGTGTGGCATCTCAATAATGTTTCGGTTTCTATATTGAATTCTAAAATAATCTTTTACCAACTTAATTATGAGCGCAAAAATTATCTAGGCCTAGCTACAACATGGCCCATGATTTATGTGTGGGGGGCCTCTGCCTTCCAGTAGCCTATCAGCGCTCATCGACGGAAAAATACTAGGCCCTATTATCGTTTGATGAATCTAGTACTGCGCCTTGATGCCGTGAAGCCGCACTTAGAATCTGATCCACTGATTGACACTCAGATTGAAGCTGGTTTGTCTATTGAACATAGACTGCACGTTAGGCTCTTGTATTCAATCACAGATTTTGTATCTTGATAGCGTACTGTTTGTGTCTATACGGTGGCATAGGATTATCATTTAGTTGGTTTTCTACAATATTCATTGCTTGAAATCGTTTCAATTATCAAAAAACCAAATGAATCGATTCATTCATCGGACATCAGATTTCGTCGTAGGTCACTTAGAATTATACTCACTCAGCCCATAATTATATAGAGCACAATTTTGTAATTGTTCTTGTACTATCTATTTCTTGTAAATGATTATTAGTCTACACGTATGCCTCTTTTGTCAATGAATGACTGACTTAGTGCACGTAGTATTTCTATTTATAGTCTATGTTTATTTTTCTAAATGAATGACCTTGACTTGGTTGACGCCGTTTCACTGCTAGATATCATTGTACTTCGTAGTATAACACAGATTACATTCTTGGCATAATTATGTACGAGCTTTATTCGCACGAGACAGAACAGAATAATGCAATGCAAGAGTATACAATATATGCAAAGTTGACCCATAAACAGGCCAAACACAAATAAAAGCACTTGAACGTAGATAACATTATGCATACAATGGGCTAAAGATCAACTAAACAGAAATTGGACATAACAATGCATGAAATATTGGCAATGCATGTGTTTAAAAATGCCATGTTTATTGTCTGTCATAACATGAATAATTTGCATATTTAGATGTTAACCATTGTGCAACTAATACTGAATAGGAGCCACTGGGTCATTTCAAGTCCAAGGTGTTACGATTGAGTTAGAGTTGAGTTACCGTTTACCAAGTTAGATTCATATTTATATTTACATTTTTGCTGTTGTCTATCTGTTTTTACATTATAATAATGTGAATATGAATGTGAATCTAACTTGTAAAACGTTAACTCAACTCTTACTCAATCGTAACACCTTGGACTTGAAATGATCCATTGGCGATTTGTGACTGCATCCATGCATCTCTTGTAATTTCGTCAGAAAGCCCACTAAACGACCCGCATAAAAACTACCCTTAATTAATCATTTTTAATGTTGCGACCATTATATTTGATTTCCTTAAAACCGGGCAGCTTTACAACAACTGGACCGGCATTTTATGATCACTATATGACGGGTTACGTTAATAATTAAGTGCGTTCGGCTTGCGCCAGTCACAACTTAGGTACGAAGCTTGCGCGTCGTCCTTCGTCATTGTATGGCGCAATTTGATTTAGTGAGTTCGTTCAAGCATGGCGACTTTGATTGCTGCAGCGCACGGCGGGATTGGTGCGCAGCTCAAATCTTTCTTGGCTTCTCAGGCGCGAGCCTCGTTGCAAGGCCGCGTCGTCAATTAGCCAATCGAACGACGTACGGACGCCTGCCACAGGGAAATCACTGAACGGGAAGTTATCTGATTGTAAAAAGCTCAGAAGAACACGAGCAGCGTCGTTGAAAGCCCAGCTTAGATGTTTGTGGCAGATATTGGCTTGAGTAAGTTTGATTGAATAAATTAATTGACGAGATGGTTTTTATGCAAAGCAGTTGACTTGGAGCGATGTAAGAAGTCTAGGCCTGGTCAGTTCTCGCAGGTCCTGTAGGCCATTCTGACGCGGACTATAAAAGCGGAGTACTTTTCATTTTGAAGGATATCGGCTAGTCTAGAGCACGATTAGCATTACTCTTATAGTCATCAGCAGAACTTGTAATATACTTCAGCTTTCGGACTACTATAGATTTAGGAGGAATATACATGTAGAATTATAGCGAGCTATAGCGAGATTGTATTTGAACTCGGATTTACACACGCAAGTGTTTGTTTAAGTAAGTACTTTTCCTAAGTAGTTTAAGTATAAAATTTTATAGCGCATATATACGGATATAGCACTGTAACAAATAATTAGGCCTGGCAACATTTTCGACGTTCATTTTTGAGATCTTACTACTTTAGTTATCTTAAGCCTGACAATATTTCAGCATCACAGACTTATGGTAAAATAATTCGAGCATCATTTGGTTTATTAATTATTTTCAAACTTTTACTGGATAGTCTAGTCTATGGGCTTCTAGCTGCTAGTGATAGTCCTTTTAATTTTATTTTGTTGTCGATTTGTCGTTATAGGCCTGCGCTAATCGTGCCTTAATTGACCGGTTTTTTTTGGCATAATAAATTTTTTGCGATGTCGCATGAATGTTTGACAGTAGTTTAATTGACATGTTAATATGTCGCTTTGATTTGATTTTTCGGTTTTTTAGAAGTGGTATTTTCCAATAACGGCTCGCCTACGTTTATTTTGTAGACACGATCTTAAAACTCGCTAAGACGGCATTATACTCGTACATAGCTTTGACGGCGGTAAGCTAATAATTATGATTGATATCTACATTGTATTTGATTAGTGCAGCTCTTGGAATTTGTCCTGTTTCGATTTCAGCAGTCATCTCGTGAAGGAGATTTCTGACACATTACTCTACTCAAGTTAACGCGAACAAGAATCGACAAATTCGGCGACAATGTCCTACTGCAGCAGTGATTTAGGTATGAAATGGTTAAAGTTAATCATAATCATTATACCAAACTAATCGTACTTAGTTAGAACAGAGTTCATTTCCGCTTGAGCTCAGAAGTAGGTCTACTTTTTGAGGCTGCTTGCGATCTGAAAAGACGCATCTTTTTCGTTTTCAATCCCTCCCCCTTTTAAAAAAATATTTCCTTTTGACATTCATGTGGTTAGGCGTTTAAGATCTGTAAAAATTGATATGCAACATGCCAAGTTGTTCTTCTGCATAGCGTGCAGAATTAATAATGTTAAAGCAATAGGCTAATATCATGTCTTCAGATTAATCAACGAAATTTGGCTTAAAGTTTGATTTTGCCTTTGGCAAACTTGGTTATCTGGCAACGTTGTTACATCACTCTTTTGTATGCAGTCAGTGCACGGTCACCAATTCAAGCATGTTTACGACTTGCAGCAATTTACGACCGTGTGTATGTCAATAATAATAGGCTGGGTTCATCTGATTTATGGATCAAAAAAATGGCATTCAGAGACCTTGAATAACATACTAAACTGCAGTCTTCTAAAGGCAGTTACTGATACTTAAATTGCGTAAGCTTACATGCTATGCTGTTACAATGAATGCATTTGAATGAAACAAAGGCCTACATGTATACCAGTGGTAGACGCAGACTTTTATCTTGGGAGGGGGCGATGGCTGTCTTTTCTCACAATATTAAGAGTAAAATGAAGTAAAATATCATAACCATTATCGTTGGGGGTCAAATTTATATCTTAAATATAATCGCTCCCCTCTATAAAAAAGATTTATAGGAGGAGCGATCGCCCCCCTCTCCTACCACGTGGTTCCGCCACTGGCCTATAGCCTACCACTTTCAGTAAAGATGACCGGTATAATTTTGTAGACTGCAGGTCAGTGTCCAGCGAGTCCGAGGACGACTTTGAATGTTACTACTCTACTCCGGCGTTGATCGATCGCGCGGCGGCACGTCATCGCGTTCAGATGACGCCATCTTTCCGTCCCCCTCTACGCGGCGTCGCTAAGGATTCGCACGACTACAGAGGTAACGATAGAGGAAATTAAAATTTATATGTGACACTAGTAATAGTGTTGGTCAATTTACTGCCTGCACAAATAAATAGAGGGATGAATGTAAGGGAAAAATTTTTGTGGCTCTTAAAATATCCGAGAACATCCTTAAGAATTAACTAAAAAATAAAAAATAAAAGAAATGGAAAATAAAACTATATATTTAAATATTGATATGTTGATGCTTGATGTTTAATGTGTTGATGCTGCAAATGATGCAAACTACTTGCATTCTAATGATTATTGTTGTAGTATATTTTTAGTGTACAATATACAGTGGCGTAGCTATATAGGAGCAATTCGACCAGCTGCTCCGGTCGGGATAATTATAGTGACGTTTCAGATTTGTCCAAATTCGTTTTTTAGGGGGGGGAAAGGGGGATTAGATAATTTCCCATAAATACTGCCCATATGGAGACTGTCGCAATTATAGTTGAAAAATTTCCCACGCTATACGCGCATATTTTTCCCACCATTCTAACAATCCAACAATTTTTGGACACCGCTTCAGCTAAAAAATTGGTATGCCCCTTTGGTCTAATAAAACAAACAGTCAAATAGGCAGCTATAGGCCTACAAATTTGCTCCGGTCGGCAAAAAAGTCTGGCTGCGCCACTGACAATGTATATTGATGTTCAAAATTGAATCTATAACTTGCCATATGATTGAAGTTTGAAGACGGTGTGTCATTAAGTGCGAAATGTGCCCTGAAGGTGGATTTAAACGTTACCTTGTTTCTAAATGTTTTTAGGTCAACTCGAGGTTGAACTTTACGAGAAGTTTGGACTGCTCACGGTGAACGGTAGGCCATTTGAACCCATTTATAGTGATCAAGTTCAATGATGAAGTTAATACGTAGGCCTAGTATATTACGGTGATTTAGTTGCATATTTTAATGATTTTTTGCATCACAGTACGGTATTTAATTATTTGGACTCATCAAAGCAATTTTTAAATCACCATACAAAAATAGATACTAATATTTTTATCTTGGTACATGTACGCGCATTGAAATTTTTTTTTCGTAAATGTGAAATGTGAGAAATATAAAAAAGCGCAGGATTGGCAAAATATGTCTGCTACAATTTTATTTTGGTTTTAGGTTTTAATAATAACCTGCAGCACATGCAAATTTTATTTCTTTGTTGCAGTGATCGGCGCGAAGGATCTGCTGTCGACTCACAATCGACTGTGTGACTCCTTTATCACGGTAAGCATTACGATGAAGCAAATTTATCGTTGTTTAATGAGTTGACACTTTGTTTAATTAATGCTATGAAACAGCATGGTTTATATAATATAGCACTACTAAAAGCGCCAGCATAGCATCGCATAAAGCGTCCACACGGACATGAAGTAAAATAAAATAAAATACGAGCACCGAAAAGCGTGACTAAACGTGCGTGACAGATTACTGTTGACAGATTAATGTTGATTTATTGTTTTCGAAGACAAAAAGCCATACACCTGTAGGCCAGATGTCTTGTTTGAAACGAAAATATGTAGCAAAATACTGTGATTTCTGTATAGCAGTATGCCCTTGCGAAACTAAATTAAGCAAACTCGCTTCTCCTTTATGTACAGTACGTGCAATTGCGTGTTTATAAAATGAGACGGCGTTGTCTAAAATTTCATAGGCCTATGCTGCTTTTAAAAAGCAGCAGAAAACAGCCTGCCGCTTCTGTTTTGGCATGTATGATGTCATGTTAATCGAAGTCATTATATTGAGATGTTTTGTGTATGGGTCGCGATTTATGCCCTTTCTCTATTGTCTTTACTTTATCCAATATTAATGGATTTGTTCCTTTAAGTTGTATTCTATTTACAGCTAAAGGTTATATTTAAGTTCGTTTCGCGGATGTGTTACAGCTATCACTGGATCCCGAGAAGTGCTTTCAGTGCAAAACAGAGACCGTCCTCGACTCCAACTCGCCTACATTCAACGCCAAGTACACGATGTACGTCAAGAATACGATGACAACAATTTTTAGGGAATTGAATTAGGATTGAATCGTAAAATGCACACACACATGCGTTTTGCCCTGGATAGTTGGACACCCGTCCCATACAATGAACGAAATAGATGGCGCCGCATACACACACACACATACACACACACACACATACATACATACCTACATACATACATACATACATACACACACACACCCACACCCACACACACACTCGCGTTTTGTGGCCGCATTCCTCGCTTACGCAGGAGTAGACCATTTGCAGCCATGGACACCCGTCGCATTCTCATGTTTCAATCCCGTAGCCCTTCCTGCGTGAAATGAGACTGTAATCTGTTTTACATTGAAAGCTTTAGATTTGCAATAGCGATTAATTGTACGACGCGTAAAATGAGAGTTAGCGTAATCATGCTAGGTGCTGTGTGAGTCTGTATACTGTGACACTTGGTACTTCGCAAATGTTTGAATCATTTATGATTCTTGATTTCGAATGACGATCGGTGCTTCGTATCTACCCTATTGCGACGCACGTTCATTTTGACTAAAATATATATCTCGTATTCTTATCGCGCTCTAGTTTGTACATGTGCCGGATAAAATTCCTTGTAGCCGCAAGGAATTTAATTTTTTTCTGTTCCAGCGAACTCTTCAAAGAAGATCTGAGCCGCAGAGTGTGCTTAGCTGTTTGGAATCGATTGCCGCACCAAAGGTAGCCTACTATGTGCGCTCTTTAAATGTATATTGTATATATTTAAAATTTGCGTAATGACATATGTTTTAGGGCTATGAAATATACGGTGATTTTCGTAATCCATAATCTTACCGTAGCCTATTAATTTCTACTTTTCTATCAATTTGCAACAATCGCTGTAGTAGCCTTGAATTATTATCATCATCGTCACATTCGTTTTACGTCTAGTCACTTGCATTTCCGTGTCAAGACAGGTTAGACGTTTCCCACGATGAGACTCCTCCACAACTCTCGATTCTTTGCCATCTCTCTATTCATGCCTCGCTCCTTCATATCGCTTTTAACTGCCTCCCACCATGTTTTTTTTTCCTCCGCTTTCCAACTTAAAGACTGTGCAAAGGAATCAATGGTCGGTTATCAATATTAGTTATAGTAGGTTATTGCGGGACGCTTGAGGCGCCACTTTAAATCCTCCATGCCTCCCCCAGCGGCCTTCGGCCGCGGCGTGACGGACGTACAGAAGAGATTAATTTGGCATTCGTTATTTTTATTCTTTGTATTATTAGAATTTTAATGAAATTTCAGAAATGTGGTTTTGATAATATGCGTGGAGTGTAGTCTTTAAAATATTAGCGGATAGTGATTGTACCTTTACGATACAATGGAATTGTGAGTGTAGGCCTAGGTAGTAAATACGGTAAAATTTTTATGTTGTTTGTGTATGGAAAATCAGCGGGTTGGTATCTTTTGCACTAGTCTTCGAATAAAAATTTATTACTCCTCTTTGCTTGGATTTGTAAACGATAAAATGTCGATAAGCACTCCGTATGATATTTAATGATTCTATTTTTCAAAATGGTTTGCAATTGAATCATATTATTTTGTCAATTTTGATTTGATTGTCACTGTTGTATGAAAATAATTCATCTGTGTTGTATTTGCAGGGCATGTGAGTTACTTGGTTGCGTGGCGTTCAGCATCAAGCACATCGTCCAGAAGAATCAGGTAAATCCGATTCACTACTTGTTGAGAAGCTTTATCTTTACTAAATCTCTAGTTTAGCTTATAACATGATAAGGATAGATGGGATTGCGTCATTAGAAACCACTATTTCGCAGTTTTTGTCTGAATTTTTATGCGATGAATTGCATCATTGCGCTTGAAAATAAACTTCATCCAGCGGAAAGGTAATGACCCTGTTTGCCAGTTGCCACCGATTTAAAGTATTAAGCTGCAGCGCTTACAGGTCTGTATTTTACTGATAATTTGATTTGATCTGTTGCCTGCAGGAAACTTAAACAAACCTCGATATCTATTGCGTAAAACTTGACTATGCATACGTATTTAATACTGGACGGCTTTGTTCATTGATGACATTGTGGTTTATGCCTTCAGGCTACCCGGGGCTGGTATCATCTGATGGATGGAGATGCTGGCAAGCAAATGTGCCTTCCCGTCAGATTAGCTTCGCCTGCCTTGAAAGCTACACAACTCGACCGGCAAGCCAGTCCTCCACACACCAACACGGAATCGCTTGTGGTAGGCTTCTACTCAATGCCTATCAATGTTGCTTCATCGTCATTAATAAACATGACGTTACTTTTGATCAAGCGTTAGCATGGGGAACATTGGATGCGCGTGGTATTTCTAAGGTCGAGGAGTTAAATTTAAGGTCCCACGCATCTCCAGGTATGACGATACTGTGAAATTTAGAAATTCTAATGCGTAATCGAAATTCGAAAGGCTCACCGAATAATTTATGTGCTTCAATAGGCCATGCTTTATAGCATGGCCATGCTTTATAGTCTACTTATTTTTTAGACAATAAAGGATAACAATCTATGCAGATTTGAAATAGAAAAGTAGAAAGACTACTGAAATTAGCCGGTTGTGTTCGTTGCGCTGAAAGCAAGCTGAAATTCCACAAACTAGTGACTTGTAACAAATTCTGGGCTACATACGATCGTAATAATTGTTATGCTAAGGTCTGCATGGCTTAAAAGCAGTTTTTCTGGAACATTTGTTTGAAAACAGCAGATCCGATTTTCAGCTTTCCATTTTTTTCATGTAGGACTATCCATGTGTAATTGTGTATGTGTTTTTCCTTTCAGATTTTCATTCCACGAGGGCAGAGCGGCTTTGGTTTCTCGGTAGCGGGCACGCACCCGGTCACCGTCGGTCGCGTTCATCATCGCACGACCGCCGACCTTGCTGGACTCGAGAACGGTGACGTCATCAAGCGCATCAATGGTCGTGACGTCAGCAGCCTGGATTGTGAATCAGTCGCAGCCCTCATTAAGTAAGCTTTAACTCAAGGAAACTATACGGCCGGGTTTCTCCATCAAGCTTAATATTTAATCCGAGGTCATGACGTCATCTCACCCAACAATGAGCGCACTGAAGGCCTGATCTATGATTAATTTAACGCCATTTGGTTCGTTCTTGTGATATTAATCTCGGATTTAAATTTTACGCTAGATGAAAAAACCTGGCGTATGGATTGAGTCTATTATAGTATGTTTAATATTTTTGGTTTTGAAACATTTAGAGAAATCTTGCCAAAAACATGTATGGTACATTAAATAGCTAGGTGGTGGCATGAGTGCAATGTGGTGACTTTATTGGCGTTGATTCTCTTTCTCTTTTTGCAATTTAGTAGTCGCATTCCCCACCCAAGCAGGAGTAGGCCATTTGCTGCCATGGACACTTGCATGTCCTGAACCGTGATTATGATATGATTGATGATTCATTAAAGTTTAATCTTTGACAAATTAGTTTAACCCTTTCGTTCTATATCTTCAAGGAAATTAAATTACATCTTATGTATTGATTAACGTAATGTAACATGAATTTTATTATCGTTAAGAAATATGAGCGCCTGTGTCATATCTGTACTATAGTTGTGCAGGCATTCACGTTTATACAATACCGTTGTTTTAACGTATTTGTGTTGTAAATATCTCTGTCGGTTAGCACCGACAGAAATATAACTTGCGCACTTAATTAAATATCAGCTGGAATGGCATCTGCATTCAATTTATTATCACGAAACAGTGTCGTCTGTTACATTAATTATTTAAATTATTATATTTATTTTTTAGCTTATTTTAAATTTTGTTAAGATTGTTTATTTATTTGTTCAACTTTTCGTAGAGTATTCAACAGCTTTTAAAAAACATTTTATATCTTCTTCATACCTAGACTGTACAATATAATGACATTACATTTCTTTTGTTTCAACAGATGCGTGGGCTCGACTTTGGTCCTGCAAGTCGACCGTCAGGTTCGCTCCGTAGTGACGTCACGTCGATGTGAATCCCACGGACCAATCAGAGTCGAGGAGCCCATTTATGAATCGATCAGTGCTTCCAATCTCGCGCCTTCCCCCTGCGTTCAACACAACATCAAACGTGTCGAAAGCGAAGCCGCGGCTGTTCGCGACGAACCGTATTACTTCTCACTCCATCCCTCTGACGTCACTGCAGCCAGGTGTCAGCGAGTCTGTGATCAAGTCGACAATGCAGTCTACGACAACTGCGACGAACCTATATATTCCTCCATACATGACGTTTCGCCTTCCACCATGAGCCACGTAACCAGTGTTGGCGCTGAGACGAAGTCAGAGCGGGGTGAGCCGTATTACTATTCCCTAATTCCTTCTGACGTCACGTCTGAACCTTGCCCAGTGTACAGCAACGATATTGATGCCCGAACAAACGCTGGATGTGAAGTTCAAAAGATTGGTGGTACGTTTTGTGGCAGGACGCGAAGCCACACGAACCGTGGGGATGGCGATTCTTTCCCTTTTTTTCCCTTTCCCTTGGCGACTTCTGTTGGGGTCACACCCGCTTACTCCAGAAATCGATGTGCAGAAAACCGTGCAGCTTATGCTCAGCAAGAAGTTAACTTCACACCTCTGCGCAGCAGGCTTGTCAAGCGCACACCAGTTCAGAGAAACACTGCTACAATATCAGATGAGTTTGAAAACCTTGATATTGAATCGCTGAGCAGAGCACATCTGTCAGGTTGGACGAACTCAGCAAGGAAGTTTCGCGAAGGTGAATCGTCAAACAACGAAGGCACTCCAATGCGATACAACTTGCCCATCAGCCGTTCTGTGTATGAGTACATCGACGTCAAGGAATCTGTGCCTCGCAGGTTCAGGAGCCATGTTGACCGCTTATCGAAAACCAAGCGATCGCGGAGCATCAGCAACGTATCGAAGGGATTTGGAACTCGTGAGTTGAGGAGCTCATGCACAAGCAACACTTCACCATCTGATCTTTTGCTTCCACACGACTGTGAACATATATACGCCTCGATCGAGTCGTTGGACTCGATCGACAGCAGCTCGTCGTTCTCGTCACCAAATCCTTCCACGTCATCAGCCGAGTGGCCTTGCTTCATCACGCCACGACTGCAGCGTGGGGCTGAATTGCTCACTCAGCCGCCGTGCAGCCTGACGCCTGGCGCTGCGCCTAGGGGAAGGATGCAGGCGGCCGGTACGCCTCGGCGCGTTGTCCTCAGGACAGCCGGCGACTGCAAGACGCCGCGTCGAATGGGTGCGGCGCTGCAGAGGCTGGGACAGAAGGCCAAAAACATTCTTCAAAAGAAGGAGAAGTCTATTGATTAGGGAGCAGTATTGATAAGAGATGTGTATTGATTAGAGAAGTGTATTGATTAGAGAAGTGTATTGATTTGAGAAGTGTATTGATTAGGGAAGAGTATTGAAATCAGCTGTGTATTGATTAGAGAAGTGTATTGATAGGAGAAGTGTGTTGATTTGAGAATACATTGTTTGAACAAGTGTATTGATTAGAGATTTTAAATTTCAAACTTCACCTCAGGAGGCAAATTCAGCTTTATCTATGATCTAAAGTATTGTAGAGAGGATGCAGAGGATGTTGAAAGCATTTAAAAATTTAGTTTTAATCGTACCTGTTTTAAATTGTATTTGATATTTGAATCAGCTATTGTTAAATTGTATATATTTTTTATTTTATGAATGTTTATTATATAATTGGAGAAAGGTATTGATATAGAAAAGTGTATTCGTTTACAGTAGTGTATGGATCTGAGCAGTTGATTGATGGGAGAAGTGTCTTGATTGGAGTAGCGTATTGATTGGTGTAGTGTCAGGACTAGACAAGTATCTTAATTAAAGAAGTGTATTGATTCTGTAGCGATTGCATTGTATAGCGAGATTGTATTGTGTAACGAGATTGTATTGTGTATCGAGATTGTATTGTGTAGCGAGATTGTATTGTGTAGCGAGATTGTATTGTGTAGCGAGATTCTGTATAGTGAGCATTGTGTAAATATACGGTGCATGCTGGAGAGTGAGTTAATGTGATCTTGTGTGATATTCTATAAGTCTGCATGTTATAAGGTATAAATTTGAAGCAGTTTTTAAATCCAAAATATACTGCATTTATGTGACTTGTAAAATTATTTCATAAAAATGATTATGAGCGCAGCTTTATCGTAGGTTTTTAATTCGCTCGTAACTGTGAAATCAATAGTGTTGTATTCGATTAACTGATCAAATCGGACCAAATCTGCATGAATCACTGAAAAAAAAGCAATATGAAAGAGATTTATTTTAAACTATTTAAATATAGAAAATATTGGAACTATAGAACTATAGCTTATAACTATATCGATGAATTTTCTTGCATTGCCTATTTATAGTGTTAGATATTTATGTTGAATTTGATTCATCTAAAAGATAGGTCACGAATTCAAAGAACATTGAGATTGTACATAGTATTTATCTGCATTATTGCAATTACTCTTGTAAGATGAACAGCTACAAGAATTAGAAGTCTCAATATATTTAATATTTAATATTTCACTAAATGTACAGTAAAACAATATTAAGGATATATGGATGAGAAAGAGATTTTATTTTGTTTAAAATGTAATTTTAACTTTTTCGTCATGTTTAAATATTACAAATTAAGACTATAATTTTAATTTCACAAATGCTATGTATTTGTATAGTTGTTGTTTACTGCAAATAAAAAATAATTTTTGTATGGTGTAATATGCGTGTTCCTCATTTATTAGTGATGCTTTATCATAAATTATTTATCCTTCAAACGAAACCTAGTAAAAAAAAGCGAAGAAGGAATGTCAAAAGGGTGCAAGTTTTAAGCAGCGTCTCAAAGATCTAAACTTATGCTAATTTTTTGGATGCTCACCGTGCCTGCACCATCATTTGCATACAATTCTTGACGTTAGGTCAGTTTAACTTTGGTTAAGGTTAGGATTTCGTTAGGGTTAGGTTTAGGTTTAGCATAGCAAATTATTGACTATATTCGATTGATAATCTACTTAAATTAACTTTCAACGGAGGGATGCCGGGGGATGCTCCAAAATTAGACTCAGTTTAGATCCGTGAGAGCTAAGTTTTATGCAGGATAATTAAAAGACAGCCTACAGAGACAATCATAGACAGTATAGGGGACCAGTAGTTATATTTTGTACAGGTACAAACAATGTTAATACTATTATAAAACAACTGCCA
Organism: Chamaedrilus cognettii; assembly: GCA_034695025.1. Lineage (NCBI taxonomy): Eukaryota > Metazoa > Annelida > Clitellata > Enchytraeida > Enchytraeidae > Chamaedrilus > Chamaedrilus cognettii. The sequence continues at coordinate 18,241 of JAQIWG010001336.1, forward strand.
GTTAATTAATCAACAATGGATGCAGCCAAACTTCTGATGACCGGAATGACGCGCGTTGCACCACATGGCTCATCCAGAAATAAATGTGCATTGTAAGGGGTAACTAATAATTATCATTACAGATTGGTTCACAAAATAAAATTACATGAAATGTAAACAAAAAACAAATTGACAATATTTACAAATCTATGTACAAATACTCTCTTACAAGACAAGTCAAAAAAAGTTAGAATTGCAGATTCCTTCCCCCCCCCTCTCCAAACATTACTTCGCACATGATAACAAGAGGCCTACAGCTTATAGCTTGAATTATTTAAATGGCTCACAGGTCTTAAACAAAGAAAATTGTATAAATTATGTGAATCAATTAATTTAAATAGATATTTTATTAGGAATCTCACACATATTAAAACAACAATAAATTAGCAAGATTTACAATTATTTTGAGTAATTGTACTCAACTCTCTAAAAGCAAAATTACCATAATCATACGGCACATTTGGCATCTATTGAAAGTGCGATCCTGTCAAATTGAACCTAAAGCAAAAAAGTTGTCCTCTGTTAATATCTAGGTTATCACACAGGTTTACACGTTTTCGTGCACCCTGATCAGGACTGCTGGAGCTGAGTTTTTATGGTCGGATGCCCTTCTGACGCCAACCAGATAAACTACACGGAAGCACAGTACCCGTGCATAAACTACGTGCGCGCACACCCCCACGAGTAGATAAACACAAGTTCTGAAATTTACTGCAGCATTTAAACATTTTGGAAAGATTAGGCCAACATCTACAACATGAAAACAGATCACATCTTCTGTGATAAAGAAAGAAAAATAATAATTGGCAGGGGCTCCAAGGGGCACAGTTAATTTTATACATATCCAAGCAAAACTATAAAATCAGGGCTTAGTGCGCATGTTCCCTAAAAAAATTCAAAATCCGTTCAGTGGCGGCTGAGTTATTGTGGCACAAGAGTTTTGGCCTCCTTACTTTTAAAAAAACCGATTGCCATCTCATGTATCAATATTTTGTTATAACATATATAGGGCGATTTTAAGCCCCGACCAAGTACCGACCAAGTACCACACAACAGTGGAAAATCTTGCAAATCAGACTGATAATTAAAAAGTTATATTGATTCTTGCAAAAGTGCATGATATGGTACCCTCGCAAGGCCCCCTTAACATTTCAAAAGAAATTATTAAGCCAGGAATGCTTTCCCCAATGGCATATATATTTCGCCCCTGGTTTCATTATTGTAGCACTCAAGGTTGTTACCCACACTTACGTGAATTACAAGTTTTCTAAATCTGGGGGGGGCTCCCGGGGGCACCGTTCATATTTTTCAAAATCCAAGCGGAGTTGTATTATCCGGGCGTAGTCCGCATGTTCCCTGAAAAAATGGTCAAAATCCGTTCAGTGGTGGCTGAGTTATTGTGACGCAAAGGTTTTAACCCCCCCCAACTTTTATAAAAACCGTTCGCCCACCTTATATATCAATATTTTGTTAAAATATGTATAGGGCGTTTTTAGTAAGTAGTAAGTGAAACAATCTGGTGCAAACAGCGTGCAAATCGGACTGATAGTAAAAAAGTTATCACGATCATGCAAAAGTGCTCGCGGTGGCCCCCCAGTCACCCCCACAATATTTACAATGAAATTTTTTGGCTGGCAACATTTTCGTTAACGGTAAAAAAATTTTTACCCTTATTCCAGACTTATAGGTCAGAAGGCAAGTCTCCGGGAATGCGCCAAAGATCCGTAAGAAAACAAATAAATAAATAAAAATAAAGAAAAATAATAATAAAGGTTCGCCTATCGGCGCACGCCGTAAAAATTATCTGGCGCGGGGTTAGCATCTAGCGACACTTGTGTGTTTAACAACCTTGCTGAGGGGCCTGTAACGCATGGTTCATAGTTGCCAGCGCAGGGACTTGAACCCTGGTCCTCTGAATTTGAAGGCCGGCCGCTACAAAACGAGAACAAAATTCACTAAAGTGCACTAGCGCTTCAGCGATCATGAATAATTCAAACTTGTGTCCCAGTTCTCAATCAGATGCATAATAATCATGAGATAGCCAATTTTACTTCTGCACATATTGAATAAAAAGCACTGAATATTCATAACATGTGAACTTGTCATAGCAATCATTCTGGATATCTATTCATTCATCAATTTGTGACACATTAATGCTGAGTTTTTCCATCAAGTGTTAAAATTTAATCCGAGGTCATGACATCATCACAACCAATGAGCGTGCTGAACGCTTGATCTATGGTTAATTCAGCGCAGTGTTATTGGTTTTTGCAGAATAAATCTTGGATTAAAATTTTAACACTGGATGAAAAAACCCGGCCTAAGACATAAACAATATACAGGATTAGATATTACAATAAACAAAATTATCATATTGAACAAAAAATTGGAGAAAACTATTTTAAAACAATTGCACAGCTGTTAATATATTAAACTGGTACTTTTTCACAAAGAAAAAAGGCAACAACTGCAATAGCATAATTACAATTTCTGATTACAATCTGAAACTATATAAATACCATTTCTAGACATCATTGCTACACATTTGCACTTCCAAAGATATAATATACTGCTTTCAAATAGTGCTTCTCATGTTTAAATTATCCCATCGGTGCAATGCCATATGCACCACACGCGCACATCCTTCTGTAAAAAAAACCAGTCAATTTCTTACAAAAGGTTTATTATAAAAGTTTGTTACACTACTTCCCATAAATTTTAATAATTCATCGCCACTCTCAACGAAGTTTCCATATCGGCCCTCAGAAAGCGTGAAGCTGAGTTTTAAAAAAAATTATCTGTTATCCCGATAAAGTAAATCATTCTTTTCTGGGCTCAGATAAAGGTTGGACCTTCATGCACAGGATGGAATGTCTTTCAAGGCGAGAAAAACACTTAAAATTAAGAGCAGCCATGTGATGCGATGCAAAATAGATTTACTCGCAAAAATAGTATTTACTTATTAACTCTCTCTATATTAGATCTACTGTAATATTAGCTAACAGGTTTTTAAAAGGCGGCCCAATCATTTATAAACTTTGGACTAAATCATTTAATCGTAGAACAAAATCGTGCCTGAGAAATGGTTTAATACAACCATTGAAGACTAAAACGTACGACAACAGTTCTAAAACCATCTAAAATCATCAAAATTAAGCAAGATTGAAACCGATACAGAAACTAGCACCAGATTATTCCAAACCTTGGTGTTAACGAAAGAAAGACTGCAATAAATGTCATCTAGACACCAACTACGTATCACAATCATGAATATTCCACAGCAACGATCACTGATCAGTCATAGTACACAGTAAATACAATTTATATACATCGTAAATCATCAATAATTGATACAGATCCAAATTCAAGAGGCAAACTTCTTACTTCCATCAGCCAGAGAAAAAGTTGACTATTCACTTACAGTCAATTACTTATCCTACTTCAGTAGTAGATATTCTATTTTGAACGCGACTAGAATCCTGCAAAATCTTCAGATCATCAAACAGCAAGTTCACATTTAGCTTATTCACTAACCCTTCTAAAATTTTGCTCGCTAGCTGCCCCTTGTAATTTTTTATCAGCGAATGAGCTAAATTTGCATGAGACAGGGAATGAGCTAAATGCTAATAAAACTGAAGCGAGGCACTGAGATACGATCATAGTTATGTCAATGAGCTATGTACGTCATATCATATGCTTTGACTTAAAAGATACAAACAAGACAGAAATAAAAACAAATATAAGGTCATTTCCACTGATTGGCCTAAAATCGATTTAAAACTCGCGATGTAGAAATATTGGAATAACTTGGGCCATAAAAAAATTACACAACACCATCTATCAGAACCAGTTTGTACCTTCAAGGTCAAGGTTGCGATATTGCCAATTAAAAGCAACAATCTCGCTTCAGTTCACAGAAGCTTTAATATGTTGCGCATTCAAAATTGCACAAACAACAAAAACAAAACTTGACATATATATGCACAACCATGAGCAATGCCAAATCATTATATCTGATCTTAAACCATATCAATCATAAATTAAAACGTAATTAAATTAAACCATTGACTCCGTCTTAAAAAATTCAATGGAGCCAATTTGAAGGAAAAATTAATCATTAATCTAAAGATAATCTAAATTTAGCGATTATCTACATGGTTTACGCACATTGTGTACTGATCATTTTCCAAAGCAAGAACCGAAAGTTCCTTTGACGTTGCATTTCTGCCATCAGTTGACACACCACTCGTCCCTTCTGCTAGTTCAGCACTAGAATTAAAGTCCCTTTGTCCATTGACCATTTGCTGCTGCTGAACGTCGTTCAGCAGCTGCTGCTGATGTTCACTCAGCAGCTGCGGATTATTGGACAACTGCCGCTGCTCTGCATTGATCAGCTGAGGAAGCTCTATATTAGCTAGCTGCTGCTCAATATCGGCTAGCTGCTGCTGCTCGATACTAGTCAACTGCTCTATATTAGTTAGCCTCTGATGCTGCTTAATGCTAGTCAGCTGCTGCCGTTGCTCTATATTTGCCAACTGCTGCTGTTCTTTACTAGCTAACTGTTGTGGCTCTATATCATTCGCCAGCTGCTGCTGCTCTCTTCTAGTCAGCTGCTCTATGTCATTCGTCAGCTGTGGCTCTATTCCTGTCATCTGTCGTGCATCAGTCCTCCTGCTCTGTCCATCGCTCAGCGCCTGCTGCTGCCCATCAAACACAAACTGCCGCCCATCAAACTCACACCCGTCGTTCAGCCCGACAGACTGCAGACTTACCATGCTGTCAGACAACAGTTGTCCCGAGGCGAAAGACGTCTGGCGGATAAGCGAGCAACTCAAATCTCTGAGGGGGGGTAGAGGTTCCCCCTCCTCCCCTCCCTCCTCGTCCTCCTCCCGCTCAGGGGGCAGCACAAATTCGACGAGGCTCTTGGTGCGTCGGATGGGCGTCGGATCGACGTCCTCCATCACGGATGACCTTGAAGATGGTGAGGTCAGAAGGTCAAGGTCGTCCTTAGAAGTTGGCTTTACTTCGACGTCGCTGGGTTTTGATGCCGTAGCAGCGGCGGAGGCTGCAGCGGTCGCGATGTCGCGTTTGTTTTCGACGATGTATCCATGTGCCATGCCAAGGAGTACGATACTGTTGAGCACCTTGAACGTGATCAGCCTGCAGAACAGGGTGGATATACGTAAACTGGCTTCAGCCCTGAAAAAATAGAAGTAGTATTACGCCTGCTCCTTATAATACAGGTGTAGTGCCATTCCCAAGCATTCAAAATTTATGCAGGCTTTAAAATCGACTGGGTGGAGACCCAGTCGATTTTAACGTGTGGTGCCTACCAATATCAAATTAGACATACAAGGTGTCAAAAAAAACATATTTTTGGCGGGCACCAAACTTTTTCCAGTAAATTCTTTATTTATTTATTATCAAACTCATGTTTCCGCCAACTTGTCTCCATGCATGCGCAGAACTGAATGCCTATGTGTTGCCCATCATACACTGTAAACCTTAGGCATTTGATATTAGATAAAAAAGATCCATCTATCCTATCCTGCTTCAGAACGGCAATGCCGGTGTCAACCGATTTTTGACTGTATTTATTTTTCGTTGTAGTTTAGGGACAGTGTGTAGCACAAAAGATTACACACAGTCCGGTTCTGTGCAAGGGAGAACGCACAGAACCGCTCCCCCTTCTTTTGTCGCCTTTTACGACTTGCCCCGGGATCTCTGGCTGCAAGCCAATTCTTGCTTCCCCGACCTGCAGCGTCTATCGAAGAACGACGCCAAACTGACCAGAGAAAGAGGACGAGAGCGATGACATAGGTGAGTGTGTCGATGGACTTAGGCGTGTGCGCGACCACACGAACCAGCAGCACAGCGAGGGGAAGTGGAATGAACCCCATGCGCCGCGATATCGTGTCCAGGTGGTCGGAGAATGCCTGCGACGAATCAAGATAGTTACACAGTAAGGGCTGGGTAACTTGCCGGGGCTGGGGAGGTGGAGCCAGAGTCTGTTTGATGCCTAGTCTCATAGGCCTGCGTTAGTTGAGCCTAGATCTGCGGGTGACTCCCAAACGATTCTTATAAACTAATATCTAGTTTTACACTATAACATTATATATACGCTCCAAGGATTGACAGTTCAATATTCAACCTTATAAATCAACAAAATATTTTTCATAACAAAGATAAAAGATGCTATAAACAGGGATTGTATCGAGACAAAGAACATACTGTGGCATGTCGAGTGCTGGCCATGTCATACGCAATGCTCACTCTGTACTCCTTGTACACCTACGACAAAAAACATTCCCTATTTCTCAGGCAAGGAAGAAAAGTACATCTGGTAGGTTGAATAAAAGTAAGCCTGACAAACTTGCACGTTTCCAAACTTAATAGTAAATACAAAGAAAAATTTCTAGATTTGTTTGTAAATAAAAATTAAATAAAAATTAAATATTTATTCAAAATTAAACGACAGAAACAGTATTGCGGCAAAATGGTCCGTCGACAGCAGCTGTGACATCTTTGATATTGACTCACACATTAGGTAGAAAAGAGAATCCTGGTCTTCTTGCTCTTAAATAATAGAACACAAATGAATCACAGCTCTCTCCCCCAAAAGCTTTTTCCAGGGCCATAGTGACACACAAAAGCCTGTGTAGAACAATAAGTATAGCAATGTTTAAATTGCAAATAGCACTGATTGATTAATCAAAGTGAAAAATGCGAGCCATGTAATTAGTTCTACGTGATTAGCGATTAGAGCCATGTAATTAGTTCTACGTGATTAGCGATTAGAGCCAT
>JAQIWG010001337.1:0-25069 GCA_034695025.1 Chamaedrilus cognettii
ATACATTAAAATACATTAAAATACATTAAAATACATTAAAATACATTAAAATACATTAAAATACATTAAAATACATCCAAATACATTATCATACGTCAAAATGCATTCATATACAATGAAAAACATTTAAATACATTTAAAGTGCATTTAAAGTCTGGTAGTCGCCCGTCTGGGCCCTCTCCAGAAACGACCCTATATCTGCCATTAATATTATTATTTTTTTAATAGGATAACTTCTGGAGCGCGTGTGATGACCTAAGTCATCTCAAGGACGCTCTACACTCCTCTATATGATCAGGCGCTGGTATCTTGTTCATTTAATTCGTGAAGCGCGGCTGGCAGCTGGATCAACCACGACACCTACGCTAGCATTCTCAATCCAGCTGACTCTGGATTTGATTCTGAAGCTTTACTAAATATATGATGATGCAATGTAGCCTAAGTTTTTTGCGCTCTTCTAGTTAAGTGTGAGCGCTATTTGTTCATCGATTTATTTGTTTTGTTGTTTTACTCGCTTCGATAACAAAATGAAGATCAATTTGCTGGGCGGGCCATAAATATTTGAACCAACTTTGGAGGCTTTTGACTGTGGCAGATTAGCAACAAATTTCATGCCCAAAATGTCAAATTTATGAAATGATAACATTTATATAATTGTCTACATTGGCCTACTGCTTTCATTTTGCTAGTTAAATATTATTTTTGATACGCACAATGCGTATCAGGAATAATATTTAACTCACAAAATAATTCATGATTAAAGTGAAAAAATAAAGAAAGATAAGGAAAAATAAAGAAAAAATGTAAAAAAAATTTTTTTTTTTAGAAGGTCAAAAATTTGTGCTTGATTTAGTTAATTGTAAAATTTTGTGAAAATTTTTTGAATATTCTTTTTCAATTTTAGTAGATTTAAGTCGCGTATTTCCGCGGCAGGGGTGCTGTTGATCATCCACGGTCAGACGAAGGGGTTTGCCGTGACTGTTGCTCTCGGGGTTCTCCTTCTCTTCATCGTGACATGCGCGCTGCCCGGCGCTTACCTCGCGCTGCACTACCGACGCATGATGCGCAGGTACTGCTGTGGTTTTTGCCCGCCAATCGTTAGATGGCGCGGATATATAATATCACCAGCAAGTGGACCGTGAAGTCGAGCATGGGCGAATGTCGGATCCGTGATGACGTCAGATCGTGCAGTAACCTCTCGCTCGGGCTTTGCAACTTTTTTTGTAGAGTCTAGCATGCTATGGCGCAGCATTTTACTGGTTCTCGCCTGTGAAACTGATCATAGAAGAAATATTTTTGCTAACGGCAGTGATGTTGCCAGTGGACCTGGCAGTGGTTACGTCACAAGCGGCTTGAGAGAGCTTTTTTCAATTATGAACAGCAACTTAGAATGTTTTTGTAGAAATTAGTTGAGTCGTTTAATTTTGAGACAGTGCATGTGTTCGTCCAGGCTTAATCTGACGACGTCGCTGCACACGACGTGCGCCAAGCTGACTGAGACGAGATCCGATGTGCATCACGCGCTCACAAAGAACATCGTCGGGGGCGAGGAGGGCGGGGCTAACGCCTCCGCCAGCCACACCGCGGCCGGGGGGGGTGTGGGGGGTGGTGCTAGGTCGAATGCATGAAGGGAGGGAACGTGGAACCGTATGAGTGGAGTAAGGTGCTTTGGTCACACTGATCTTGGCTTTGGTCACACTGATCTTGATTTTGGTCTGATTTACCCTTGCAAGCTGGGGAATAAAGAATTGGCTGCAGCCCAGAGCTCCCCGGGCTAGTCGTAAAAGGCGACTAAAGGAGGGTTAGCGGTTCTGTGCGTAGCCCTCCGAACAGAACCGGACTGCTATAGTCTTCTTTACTACAAACGCTCCTTAAACTCTCAAAACCTTTAACACCACTGATTTTTGATTTGCTTTAGCATCAAATTCAAACCTAAACCCTTCCCTACCAGTAGTCCTTACCTTGATAATAACCTAAACGGTAAACCCAAATCTAACCCGAAATCTTAAAAAATGAGTGGGACCAGAGTGGATATGACCAAACAGAATGGACACGGAACTAGGCAGCCAATTGTATCGCGTGAAATGGATCTGAGATCGAGATCTAAGTGTGCTGATCGGATGAGCTGATGTCATGACCTCGGATTAAGGTATTAAAGCGTTGTTGATAAGCCAGGCCTAAGAATGACTGATCTGTTTCTCGCTTCACTGTCTGTCAAGAAATATATAATTTGGGACCAGGAAACTAGGATGGGATTGAGATTTGGATTTTAAATTATGTATTTGTTAAGAATGTGAACTCAAAAATTATATTAGTCACGCGTTTGGATTTTTGAAGAACTGTGATTGAGGGAAAATAACTCTTGTCATCAGCTAAGGATCGTTTTTAATTCTAAGTCATTTTTGTGATGTTGGTAGTTTGTCCCATTTATTGACTTTATTCTTTGAACTGATTGACTTTTTCTGCAGGCCTTCCATGCTTCTTAACTAACTATTCTGCGGACTTCAAGTTAATTCTCTAGCGCGCAACTTTTGTTACTGTTAAATATTCGATGCCTACGTAAATGCGCACTTCAATTTATTTTGGAATTAGCAAATGCCTGAATGTTGAATGATTTCAGAGTGTTTATTAAGCACCTAGTTGATTTATGCCAAATGAAATACTGCAATGGACAAACACGATGAATAATTTTTGATTGTTGTTTTTCATCTTTATTCTCTGCAGCAGTTGATGGCCCAATTTCTATTGGCATTCATAGGTTTTAAAAACTAATCCAGTCTCAGCTGGTGTCCATAGTTATAATACTTATGACGAAGATTTGAAATTTAGACTAATATATTAAAACTCACATGTATCAGTAATGTAAATCGGCTAAAAACGAGTTAAATTATTGAAATTTTTTTATTTCACGAATTCATTTTAAAAACTGAACTGAAAACCGAGCGAAATAAATAATGCACAGTGAGTCATACTTTACACGTAATCACAGCAAACCAAATGAATTACGCCTTAATTTAGTTGGAAACGATAGAAAAAATTATAGTCTAAGATCGAGATTGCATCATCAGTCCTGTGCATGCCATAGATATCAGGAGCTTAGATCGCGCATACACTAGCTGCACTCTGTTGAAGAAAGAAGGACCTTTGTAGCAAAAACGGAAGTTGATTTGAATTATGGGTAATCACTTTGAATTATTGTGATTTGATGTGTGTAGATCATGACCCTGTCAATTAAGTTGTAGACAGTTGCAATTGGTTTGGCCCGCGGGCCAAGCCCCGCCACCTTCATCCCTATACGTCCGTAATTGTACTGCCTGTAGTGAGGAGCCTTGGTACGTGCATACTCCATACGGCCCTTATGCTTGCCATTGGCTGTTCAGCATGATCCGCACTCATTTAACACTCGATAAAAAAATCAGTTCCTGTAGTCGAAATCAACTCAATAGTGGCTGTATAATTTAAATCGGGTCATTAAATAGTTGTTACAAAACTATTCGATCTCCCAAATAAATCAATAATTTCAGTCTCTCTATATGATAGGAAAAGAAGAAGTTACGTTACTTTGACACTTGATCATACGCTGCAAGAAATGTTATTCAATTTTTTTGCTAAATTTTCATTTCTTACCGGCCAAGTCGGCCCAAAAAGGTTTTAAACCTGTGACATTATAAATTAAATTTGAAACCTGTGACATTATAAATTAACTTTGTGATTGTCGATCAAATTCACAATATCAATATGTGCCAAATATTTTCTTGGATTGACCGCACTGTGGCTCATTCCTTTCAAATGTCAATGATAATGTGCTAAAAGCATTAATGTTTAGATAATATTTAAAATTTATAATACTTTTTTTGGACCACAGCGTCAAATCTTCAATTACTTCTTCTTCTTGTCACGGCTGGCATCATTCAAGCGTGTAACAAAAGTCAATTAAAAGCAGTTCCGTGATTTCCATTCTCATTTCTTCTTCCTTTTGCCACTGCTGCCATCATTCAAAAAACTGACAAAAATCCGTTCAACGCAGTCCATAATTCCGTTTTTATTTCTTCTTCTTTCCGCCGCTGCCGCCGTCGTTCATTCGCAGCACGGCGCCGGGGCTAGGGTAGGGGCGCTGTTGGAACAGTGGCCCGGCCACCGTGACATCCACGCCGGTCTTGGCCGTCCCTCTGTGTTCCAGCCCACTAGACCAGTCTCCCCTGCACAAGCAACGAGCGACATTTGCAGCTTTTTCGCCCTACTGAAAACTACGGTCCAATTTACCAAAAACCGAATTGCCGAAAGGCAGTTAAACAAAATAAGACCGAATTGCCAAAAGAATCTTAACTTTTTTCCATGTTTTTTAATGTTTAACGGCCGCGTGTAGCAACGAAGACTATTACAGTCCGGTTCCGTACAAGAGAGCCGCCACACAACCGCTTTTCCTTCTGCAGTTGCCCTTTACGACTAGCTTGGGGCGCCCTGGGCTGAAAGCCAATTCTCTGTTCCCCAGCCCTGCAGGGGGCGCTTCTCAAAGTGTTTGAATACCTGGGTATACCGATGGTCAGCAGCGCGCTGAAAAAAGCCAATGGGATGAAGGAAAAAAAGAACAACATAAAATTCAAATATGATGAACGAAAAAACACTGTACGGGGAAAACCAAGATACGGGTCTTGCGATTTTTTTTGCGATTGTCAGCCAAAAAATCAATTATTTTGTATATTTGATTAAAAGAGTTACACTGGATAGTGTAATTATACGAACATAAAATACGAACATAAAATCATAAATCAACTTTTGAACATTTAGTTATAAAAAAATAAATAAAAAAAAATAAAAATTAGTTAGTCTGCGAATCATAAATAATCTCTATGGGGGTACCCAGAAAAAATCAAAGTTAGCTGCAGATCAGAATATTCTAGAGTATATTCTAGACGCCAACTTACTTTGGTATGTCGGAGTAAGCGGCCGGGTCCATTGGATCCAACTTCCCATCCTTGCCTACAAACCAGATTACAACACAATTGTAAACGCATTGCAACTTTACATATGTGGCATCTAAGATACATTATTAAAATACGCAAATCTGCAACAATAATACTAGATTCAAAGTTAGTTTCTACGTCCAAAGACGTCATAACGGGTCTTCAATAAAAGTATTGCAGAAAAATCGCCAATCCTACACCACACAAATCATAACAAATCATAGATGAAATTGTTATCAAAAACTACAAAGAAATGTGCTGGACATGATTTTAAAACGTCAAATTTTTAAAAATATATAATTTAATATAAAAAGTATTAACAAATAAGTTTATCAAGCGATATGATTTTTAATTTTTATCTCAGGTTTTAAATCAAGCGTCCAGTTCCAGAATCCTATTAACCGATATATCTGATTGACCTGTATTACTCGCCAACCAAACTGGTGTCCAGGATTACCAATTTTATAGCTTGCACGTGTCACACAAAAAAAAAAAAAGTCGTGCAGTTCGGTACTGATAGTATTTTATTGAGTAAGGACAATCTTGTCCTTACGTTTTTTTACAAATCCTCGATCTTCATCCGACTGCTTCTTTCGCTTCAGAACTTCTTTCTCCAGCAGTTCGAAATCTTTCTCGTCCTAGCACAGTAATATCACGCAAGCATTTGCACATATTCACAATTTTGCAAAGCTATATTCCAACAATGTGATCGGATTAATTAACCAACCACATTTTTCACCGTCTATTTTGTTAATGTCATGGTTTTCACAAGGGTTCAGACGTTTGCGCCCTGATGAGAACGGCTGCTGGAGCGTGGTTGTTACGACAGGATGCTCTTCCAGATGCCAACCAAATAAATAATTATCCAGCACTGTGTATTTGAGAGAGATTCTTGACGTTCCTATTATAAAAGAAGCAGATTTGCGCTCACATCGATATCGTCCTCCTCATCATCTAGATCGGTGCTATCGTCCTCCGACTCCCCCTCGGAGTTCTCTGTTCCCCCGCGCGGTTGCGCTACCTTTGCGCTCTTCGCTGCCAGCTCTGCACATCAAACAATTGTCAAGACTAACGACGCAAATTTACCTGCTTTCTCACACGGACCAAACAACATGCAGCTTAGAGAGAACATTGATTATGTCACTACTAATTTCTAACCTCCTTTTAATCGCCTAATCTGTAAGGCCGGGTTTTCCATCTAGTGTTAAAATGTTAATCCGAGATTTACCATACAAAGACCAATCGCATGGCGCTAAATTAACCATAGATCGAGCATTCAGCGCGTTCATTGGGTGCGATGACGTCATGACATAGGACTTGAGTTTAATACTGGACGAAAAAACTCAGCCTTAATGTCCGTGTTTTCACACAGGTTTACACGTTTTTGGCCGCCCTGATCAGAACTGCTGGAGCTGAGTTTTTACGGCCGTATGCCCTGACGCCTACCAAATAAATAATTACCTGGCACGGAGTGAGCAGCTAGCGACACTTGTGCGTTTAACAGCCTTGTTGAAGGGCGTGTAACGCACGGTTTCATAGTTGAATGTTCTTATGTCATTATGATAACACAAATACAAAATGTCAACACTTGTAATTCTACTCGCCACGCAATCGTTCTGCTGGCAGACTAATGACGGCGCGCGGGTGTTGGGGCGGCAGCCATGACACCTCGTCCGTCTCTGTGTTCCAGTAGTAGTACCTGCCCCTGCGCCACCAAATCAAATATGAGACAACTAACAATCTGCCACGTACTGACAAATCACAGAGCAACGTCTACTTTTTCTTTTTACTGTGCAAAAAAATTTTGGCACTTGACATCCAACCTATTGTACCATACAAATTTATCTTCTGACTTGAGTTGCGTCTTCTAACATTTTGTCATTGCATTACCTTAATGACCTAATTACCGCAACGCAATTACTGTATTTCGTAATTTCTTTAAAATAAAGGATGAACACAAGCAATAAAATTAACAAATAATCATTTTGAGGGCTATATCTATGTTACTGTTTAAAAAAAGAGTAGAACGTACAGAAAATTCATGCCACGGTAATTACCTCGTAACAGAGCATTACCATAGCATAATTACCATAACACAAATAGCTACCGGTAACATCATTACCGCTCGCAACACCGGTAGCCTACTCACGTGTCGGGATCGCCCACTTCCACGCACCCCCTGGGCACAGGGTAGCGGCGCAGGAGGTGCACTCGTTTACGCTCCATCGTCGGTTCGTGTTTGAACGTCTTCACGCCGTAGCGCTGCTCGCAGTACGCCACACACACGTGGAACGCGTTCCAACGATTGGGACACGCCAACGACTCGTGCACCAGCGAGCCTGCAGTCAGCAGAGTTGATATGTGTTTACTAGCACATATTCATGCCATTTATGCTTGCTGCTTGCATTTGTTTTGCTACCTTTTTTTTATCACTTTTTCGTATTCATTGCTTCAATACACAAACAAAATATGTAATATGGAGCATCAAGGTAAAGGCAGTAGTTGAATCTGAAGGCAGCATCAACTTGACAGCAGCATCAACTTGAAGGCAGCATCAAGTTAAGTTTTTGGTTTCTTGGCTACGCACTTACAGGAGGAACAAAAGCCACTTACTCAATTCGCTGTAGTCCAAATGATCGTCAAGGTTCGTCGTCACGTGGGTCTCTGGGTCGTACGGTGCATCGGGAGCGTCGTCGTCGTCATAGTCCTCGGCAATCACCTCTTCTGCTAGTGTCTGTGGAGGGGGTTCTGGAGGCAAAATAAAAGAAGAATCTTAGCAACAATTACAATTTAAATAAGATATATAATGGCAGAGTATATGGCATTTCTACAGTTAATCGGTCTAAAATCGTAGAATGATTTTTGTCGCCTACATAAGCGTCTCTTTACGGAAAATCTCCGGCGGCAATCATGATATACATGTGATAATATATACCGGTATTGCCACGGTTAAATAAATTGTGATTTTTTTGTAATCCTGTACGAATTGACGCAAAAATGTATGCTGCGTTTCGAGTGTTATGGCACAGTTAAAACAGGTACTTCACACGTATCTTGAGCTATATAGGAGAAATCCCCTTTTAAATCTTAATTACTACGCAAAGAATTAAAAGCAAGATTTCTAGCACAAAAACGAACCTGGAATTTTCTCAACTGAGGATTCCTTTAGCAACCCTCTTTTCGCTAGTCTAGCAGCTAAAGCTGGCGGCAGAGGCATTTTAGAAAAGGGACCCTAACTAATTTACACTATTAAAGCAGAAATAAATATTCAATCGTAAATTCTTATATTATTGCTTTGCCGGAAGTAGTAAAAGATAAACATCAAAATTAAGAGTACATTCGTCCTTTTCTTATTTTCTTATTTCGTTACGATAATTAATATTATGCATTTATTAATGGCTCTAAAAGTCGTGGACCACGGCATCGCGATTTGAGGGAATCGGTATGATGAGCATTTTTAGCCCCTACATATTGAATTAAATTTTGCATTCGACGATTTTAGTTGAGTACGCATAATTTTCGTTAGATCTGACATTTGAGGCCCCGATTTTTATAATCTGCCGAGATGCAACGAAATAATTTCTGCAGCAGCCTAGGCCAAGTGTTTGTGTTCAACGCTACACGTTACATGGTATTACCACGATGAGTTTGAAAGTTCAATATTGCAATGCGGGCACAAGATTGCATGATTTTGTACAGCTTACCTGTAGGCAGCGTGTGCTGAGTAACTAGTCCACGCCTTTAGCGTCGGATCGATGCGTTTTCAGCGCGTAGAATAGCGTGCGTTCGCGTATCTCGAGGCCTTGTCTCAGCATCCGCTGTCACGCAGCAGGCGAGCGCCACACAGGCCCAGTGAATGCGTTCACTTTCTAGTTTCTTCGCGTCTTCAGCGCATACGGGCATTGAATCTACACGTACAAGTTACTCTACACGTTACATGTAGGCCTACAATGTCGCAGACACGCGGGCTGCATCGATATATTTAAGGCGCACCTTGTGGAATATATGTTCTGCGCGTGTTGCCGTTGGGAAAAAAATTGAACAGGTGCAACTCTCGATAATGTTCTTACAGTATATAGCTCTACACGCATAGGCATACAATTTGCTATGAATAGCCTACCGAAATCATTAGACAATAATTATTTCCGGCACTGATTGGCAAGTAAGCATGTCTAACAAGGTCGCTGCTAAAGAGGCAACTGTTGCCAAGGATGTCGTACCGAAAGTGGACTGTATTAAGGTGAGCGCTTCATTTGTATAACGATATCTTGTAGATAATATAAATTTGATGAATTTTACTAATACGAAAGTGAAAACAAAAACTGTGGCACGGCTCAATCTCAAACGATGCTGGTCACCTGCGAAAATTATACAGCTTATGTTCATTTTAGAAGCTTGTACGGCTAATTTTTATTTTACGCATCGTGTTATTTACACTGAATTTCAATTGCGTTAATTTCTGTCTAGCCTGAATACTGCATGGTGATCTCTGTGTAGGCCTAACTGTGTTAGTATTCTAATGCATTTGTTCCGTCTCTTACGAATAAAATCCATTCAACGTTGGAAGAAATAAAAGAGCTTCTTGGCTCACAGACGCTGAGCGAGTTGAACAGAGAGACGGCCTGCTACTGGACGCTGCTCTCGACAGTCGGCAGCACATCTGACACGGTCCGCCTGCGCGCCGAGCTCCACGCCTGCCGCTCCCGGGCCGTCCAGCTGACCAGGACAAACCAGGCTGCACTCGTTCCCCACCTCAGGGGGTAGGCTTGTCTCCAGGGCTTTCGTTAACAGGCGTCGCGGCGCCTATGACGCCAGAAAATGTGACAGAGACGTCAAAAAATCGTTCCACCGGCGTCTCTAGACCCCAGATTTATGAGTCTTGCCTCGCTGTAATAGCATTGTACGAACTGATGCGTTCGTACTACCCATGGCTGAGACGCCAGAAAATGAACACCATAATTGTGGCGTTATCAGACGGCAATACACCTGGGCCTGGAACCCTTGGCGTCTGGACGCCAGAAAGAATCTTAACGAATGCCCTGGTATACCGTAGGCGATATACTACTTGATTGCACGCAGTGCAATCGGAAATCAGATTTCCGAATGCGGGGGGGGGGGGCGGATTTCGTGTGAACTTTTCGTCGTTGTTTATCATTTTTGTTACTGGTTTTGCATCTGCCCTTTAGCAAAAAACATAATTAATGATGATCTATTCTTACAAAGGAAAAGATAATTTAGATGATTTCTTCATGGCTCGGGTTTTGATTCTATTCTTTAGTGTTGTTGCATGGTTCCAGTCGTATTCACGATCGTCAGGAGATAGAGGAATACATGAAGCTCTCGAACGACTTTGGTTGCTGCGTCGAGCTTTTGTACGATCTACTTCGCAACTCTCTCTGCCTCCTAGTCCACTTTCCGCTCGATCAAGGTTATCATGATATTTGATGAGTTTAATTGTCCGTTTTTGTGTAGGAAGGCGTGAAACAAAATTGCACGCACTCCCATTCGCTTGGAAAGACTTTTCTTATCGAGAGGAATCAAAGCCTTAAAATTGACTTTCTGTGCGACCAGGCTGGGAGACATTGAAGTAACGCTTGCTTATTATGTGATTTATAAAAATGACAGTCTTTGCATCTTAAAATTATTGCCAATCAGGGTACATGTACGTCTTGGACGACACGGTCGTCCAAAAAATAGTACCCTCACTTTGTATTTTGTCTTACAATCCACTAAACGTTGTTCATTTAAAATAAAACTTGCAAAGTTTTGGTATAAGTATAACCGAACTCGAAAACACATATGCGATCTTTATGATTCCACACATGACAGATATAGAAATACATAAAGGCACAATAATAAAGCAAGCATAGTGTATGGAATGTATAAGGTAAGATTTTCCAAATACTAGGTATTTAGCCAAGTTTCCTTCCAGCATGATATTGCTGGATGCAACCGCTCGAGCAAACATTAATTGTCCAGAAATCAGCTTCATCCGTTTCATTCTGGGGGGCGGGGCAGAGATCAATTCTAGGGCGGTGGAAGTCGTTGGTAGATAATATTGTTTAGAGAAAATAATTTGGCAGAGACGTATAAAGCCTACTAGAATGAAATAATTGTGTATGCGTTTTGATTCAGAGAAATATGACAATTCATTTTATTCAATTTTTTGAATTAAGATATTATTTTATTTAAAAAATAGAAAAGAATTCATTGACATATTTCTCTGAATTAAAGGGCCTAACCAATTTGCAGGGGTGGCATTGCCCTTGGTGCCCCATATCAGAGGCGTAATCAAGACAAAATGCTGAGGGCGGCTCACAATTAAAAAGGCCCCTGACTAGCCTAGCGTGTTCCATCTAAATTAAATCTAATGCACATGTATGCCACTAAATGGATTTATTTGCTATGCTAATCTGTTATTATTATCACTTGAACAACCTATAGCTGGACCGCTATGCCCCCCCCCCCCCCACAAAAAAACAAAATCTCATCGGATCTGGACGAATTGCATGACTCACATTTTGGCTGGGGGGGACTTGAGCCCCCCCCGCTGCCCCCCCTCTTGGTTGCGCCCCTGCCCCATGGCGTGTCCCCACTACCTGTTACAGGTGCACGTATATCGACTGGATTGATCGAGGCGCCGAGCATGAAGTCTTCCTTGTCTAACGGCACGAGCGAACACGCGCCAGCAGCTTCCGGCGCGCAGGAATACAGCGCCATCGAGCGGTTGTTAACGAACTACATTCGCTGCTTAGAATAATTAGGGATTCCCCGTGGGCGGCTGCAGAAATTTAAATTGCATTCCTCTATTTTTCATACTTGAATACATGTAGTTCTTTTGCTTTTTGTAATTTTTTGCTTGATCGTTGCAATTTTTTCCTGCCTAAGCGGCGAATAAAGAAATTAATATCGATGCGAATTCAGAAATATATTCTTCAAGAATATTTCTTGAAGCAGCTTCTACTGAGAAGATGTCAAATTGTGTCTTCCTGTTGCAGAGAGATTATCATACTAACGAGCCTATTGACGGACATTCGGAACATGGTGGACATCAAGCCGTGGGAGATGGAGCCCGAGGTTGCATACACGACGACAGGTTTGATATGCTATTCTGTCTTTCAGTAGCGACGATGGTCTTTCTTGAATAAATTTTTTTTTTTTTTCTTTTCATAAACTGTTTTTGATTTGGCGAATAAAATACATATAAAATGTGTAGTTCTGAACTAACGGAATTACAACCTTTGACATTAGGTTTGTAGACTATCTTGTTATTAAATCGCCTATTCGTCTCCAAAACGTGTTTTACTTGTTGGGGTGAGGAGAAGTTGAGGGCTATAAAAAGCTTGATGTAGGCCTAGTTATTTACTTCGTGCAATAGGCCTATACTGCTGGGTCTTAAATAAGCTTATTCCATACGTTTTGATAGCAGATCAAATCTGTCAAGCCATGCGTTACTTATGCCCAGTTTTGGTCGCGCTTGATTCAGATTAGCTATTTTAAAAACAAATATCTGTACACAAAAATTGTAACGATACAGCTAGAAACCGTGCATCAAGCTATACTCCTCTAATATTTTTGCAAACTCTGCGTGGGATATTTTGCATTAACAGTTTAATGAAGATTTGAAAAGAAATATTAATTGTATCTAGCTATTAGGCCTAAATGAAAATGTTCAACGTTACAGTGAAGCCCATCACTATGCGACCCCAAGGCCTATTGTGTTTGTTGCAGAAAGTGGGAAATCGATCACGGCTGGTCCAGCAATCACTGATGCCAAAGCGGGAACCACCTGCCTCACGCGATTTTGCGTCGTTTTATGACGAGTTTCACGAAGATTTTGTTTTTCGGGCAGCAGTTGTTTTTGAGTGATTTTTTTGGGCGTTTGAGTACGCTTATATTAATACCCCGTTCTAATTTAACATATCAGTTAGATCGTTGCATAGGTGTATGTTGTTCTTAGTTTGCGTTCGGAGAAAGTGGTAAAGTGATGGCATTATTTGCGAGATTATTGTGTGAATTTTGTACATAGTTTTTCGCATTCGCATTCTACTGTGTGATTTTTATGTACAGTGTTCTGCAAAATGGAGCCTATTTGAATTATTATTGCATGCACCGTGGTGTGAGAGATATGCGTTGACGTCCAATGATTGCCAATGAATGACTAGGGATATAGATCGCACCACGTAGCCTACAGTATCGCAAAATTATTGCCTCAATACTTTCCAGATCATGCCAAAAGCCATTGCGTCAAGTTCAAATTGCTATCGAGAGGCGCATGGCCTCTAAATCTTGTTCGTTGATAACGCAGCGTGAAGATAATTCTGGAAGTGATGAGCAGCCTAAGTTAGAAAAAGCTATCTTTCGGAATTGAATTTCCTTGGCTGGCGTAAGTTTCACTGTTTTGACCCAACAAGTGTCAGCCTATCTTTTCGTGGCTGCTTTTGCACTTAAATTATTTGAATTTCATCGCTAAGTGCTAACCTGCTAGGAATAATTCAGATGAAAATAACAAAAAATCTAAGACCATCACACACCATTTTAGGCCTATAGTCTATGAGCAGAAGACTTCTTTATTTATTATTATTTATTATTTATTTAGGCACACAGAAGACTTCAAGTCTAGGCTTGCAAAAAAGAAGACACAGCAATGTGTTCTTTCAAAATTAAAACTTCTAATTATTTAATTAACAAATAGATTAAAAACGACAGATTACAATTTAAAGTTAAGCAAGTGATTTTAGGACTGTCATGGCAAGAATGCGCCAACGTGTCAAATTAATTAGCAGTTTAATTTTATCTCATTGAGACACTGTCCAGATTTGAGACGCATCTAAGGGTTATCAGTTGATTAATTTTTTAATCGCGATAATCTCTACTCTGAAAACTGTAGGCTTAGATTCTGATAATTATGACAGATCGGCATTCCACAGTCCGCTAGCAGACCCACAACCAAACGCTACAGCAATATTGGAAAACGCCTAAATAAGGCATTAATACAACTTCTCAAAACGACATCCATTATAGACAGCGAGTCTGGGCGTCAGACGGTGCAAAGATCTGAGTTCGATTAAAGATATCAGTCGGCAATAATTAGGAGAAAGTGTTTCCATCGCATGCAAGTTATTATGTGAAGCATAATTGGCTCGCTGGTTTTAAATGTCTTTTGAGTACTAGCAATCAAGGGGCTACACAATACATACGGTTGTAAACGGATCAGAAATATAAAATAGATGTACAATGTGGCAAGTATCGGGCTCAGTAAGACGAAGCCTTATTACGATTATAGCAAATACTTAACAATAGTACAACTGTTGCAAACGACAAATCCAACAAAAGAATACAAAGTCTACCTTACCAAATATGAATCTGATACGCGAAAAGAAAATCAATGTTGTCAAACTACAGACACAGTTCTGTAGCAATGTCGGACGATCAGACGCGTTAAATATGAAGAATTTGCCCTTTGAACAAACGCCTCGTGCCAGTGCCCCTGACATAATCTAAGCCCTGCATTAAGCGGGTAAGGCCTACGCTCCAAACTTGGCAATCTTTACGCCAGCCATGATATTGTAGGGGCATCCGCATTCACTTGGCAAGAGTGGCTGAAAATAACGCATGGTTTAGAAACTACTACGGCGCGTCGATAGAATACACTGGTAGTACACATGGTACGTACACTTTGCACGTCAGTTAACCCCTACTCCCAGTCAAAATAAGATTTTCTTACAATCACCCACTAAACCAAGCCAGCACCCGACACTCGATCCGACGCCTTTCTAAAAATATCGGAGACTTGCGGCGTCTCGGCGCCAATTTTCCTGCCTTCCCCTCCGCTCCCAGACGGCCACCTGCCCGTCCCCTGATCTTCCGTGCCGGCAGGTGTCTCCCCATCAGCCTGTGTCACTGGGCGAGACTTGTTCTTCACGATGACCGTCTTATGGTGGCGCCTGTCCAAGAACTCTCGGCCTCGTTTGAGGAAGGATTGATCGAGAGAAGCGCGCTGTGAGGACTGGGAGTTATCCCCATATACGTCTGACGACAGATAAATAGATAAAAATTATACTACTAAATATGAAATTTTTGCGTGCATGTAATATGAGCAAATTTCGCGAATCGACATAATTCGCAAAAATAACATGTGTCAAAATAAAGCTGCAGAAGCTAATGATCAGCCCTCAAAACGCAAAAATTGATTACAGCAAATTTCTTTAATCCAAATCCGTCAAAATAACACGCAGCAAAAATTTCATGTTTTACAGTGGTAGAAGGGGCTAAACTTTTCTAAATGGGGTGGAAATCGAGGGGCAATCTATGCACAGGGGTGGAGTTGACACCAAAAATAATCAATTTGACTTAGTTTTTCATCCTGCTTGATTTTCTTACAGTTCGCTTTTAGTCATAACAGCGCATCGTGGATGAGTGGGAAAAGCTGGACCAGCGCGTCATTGACGCGTCAGTCGAACAATGGCTTGGCCGTCTTTGTGCATGTGTAGCAGTTAATGGCGGACAGTTAGAACACAAGCTTTGAATACTTTATAATCCCAATCTCTCTGATCTTATGGTTTCAAGTTTCATGTAAATCGCTTGGCAATTGGCTGAGTTATAATGATCATTCTACTGGTTCCCGTTTTCCAAAATGCCGTGTATATGCCCAGCTTTTTACCTTGCTCCGTGGCAAGCAAAGTAGCCGCGTCCGATGCTTCCGTCAGCGTGGAGGAATGATGGAGGTACGCTGCGGTGAGACAGGCCGCCGGTATGGCCGCACACAGGCACGCACTCCCCACGAGGATTAACATGAGCGCGATGCGCGTGAGACGCTGAGTGAGGTCCGCCCTTCCTGAGGCCTGGGAGCGGTAGGCGCGGATGGAATAGATGAGGGCAGCGAGGCCGAACGGTAGGACAAAGATTGAGAGGAGGATGGAACAAATAATGTAGACAAAGGTCCTGAAATCAGATAGTTCGAGTATTTATTTCATCACAAATGATAGTGACAATATATATAGGCAGATACATACGCAAGCACAATACACCACAAAACACAGAGAAACAAGAGAAAAAGATACGCATAGAAAATAACTTTAATTAACTAATTCACTTGGGTTCAAGTAATTAAAAACAAAAATGTATTAACGGAGAGCTAACAACGAGGGCCCCTAGCATGATCTTTTGAACTAGTTCGCAACAACGCGGTACACGCAAACCTAGATATTGATCTAATGACTAGGCACATGTAAATAAACCATCAGACTGCATCATTATTGCGAACCATGGTATAGTTCTAAGGACCTCGACTATCCAGTGTCATGGGGCCTCATTCACGTAGACATCTTACGACAATTTTAGTCGTAAGATTGTCTTAAGAGAATCTTTGGCAAATCTTATCTTTTTTATTGAAATCTCCGCACGGTCGCGCGCGAACCGAATGATGACGTCACGGCGGTCGGCGATTGGATTCTATTTGTTTTTAAATTTCAGTTAGGATAAGATTTCAGAAAATCTTAAGAAATGTACGCAAATGAGGCCCCAGGTTGTTACACAAAATATTGTAATATCTGAAGATCGTGTGATGGTATGAATAAAAATGCGCGTGCAGAGCGAAAACATAAGGCTCTGGTTTTGAGCCAATCAAAATACGAGACTTTGGTTAGACCAATATGATAATGTGCAACTGAGTATTCACACTCACAGTTCTTTTGCTTCAGCAGAAGAGTGATCATCCTCCCCAAATCTGCAAATCGTCGTTGGACGACCGGGGGAGCCGCCATTTCCGAAGCTGCTCGCCAGAGGTCGTGCGAGACAAGCGATGCACTCGGTAGATGGCGTGGCGGCGAGCCTGCACGCTGATTGGTCAGACAAGGAGGGACAAATGACCTCATCACGAGGCCCTGGCGGCTCGTATTGGAGTTCAATGGTGCTGCCGGTGCGCCAAGATGTGGCCGCGTGAGCTTTGGTCCGAGTTGTGCAGACCTGAAGCGTTTTACGATACTATTAGCAAAGAATATAAAACAAGAAGAAGTGACACTAATTCTATATTGTCTATGGATCCTAGATTTAATTAGAGCGGCGTACAGCCTCGTATTGCACGGCATGGCGCATGTTCAGGCTTCGCTTTTTTTATTCATGAATTTCAGAAGAATTTGACATTTGGAATTTGTGATAGATGAGACGTCACTTAATAATTGATACCTAGCATAATGGATAAACATAAAAGATAATTACACAATGCAACATTTGTACGGCCCAAACAATGTAGTGCAAATAACATCCTAGTTCTAGCCGCTAGGCGATAAATTACGAACGAATTATTAGTAGATGATCCTTAAATAAAGAGCGGCAAGCATTTCTATAGAAAATAATCGTTATTGCCTCATTGGTTTTGCTGCATTATAGTGAAGAAAAATGATGAAAAAGGCTTCAAAATAGCGCCATGCCAGACAGACTCGTCGAGACTCACTGCGTGTCGTCGAGGAGGCTGAAGTGAATGCTTTGCTAAGCAACGTCGCAAAGTCGCAGTCGCAGTTGCAAAGTCGCATTTGCAGAGTCGCAAAGTCGCAATGTGCATTTTAACTACAATATTAGACTAGGGGCTAATTACGAATGACAAGATATTAAGTAATAACAACTCGTCCTCCATTAGCTCAAATTCTACTTCATAAATACATGCATTATCTGACAATAACGCTCCGCTACTCTATCTCTGGGCAGATGGTCCACTAGTCAACGTAAAAACAAGGCCCCTCATCTTTATGACTGACTGCTTTTCTTAGTAAATAAAATGACTTAGTAAATAATAATATGAATATAATATAATAATAAATACAATTATTATGACGTTCAAAGGACACCTGAGACTGGGACTTGAATTCAGATTCTATGGCCATTTGATGGCTGCTCTGACAGCTGTCAATCAGATCGGTAGTCCCGCCCACTTCTCTCATGAGGGACTCTTCCCCCAGAGCCCCTATTATCATCACAGCGTCCTTCATTGCCCCGCCCCCTCATTCGCATGGAACTCCATCCAGTGTCTGTGCAGCAGTGTTATGGGAACAGGTTGAGTTCAACAAAATTAGATTTGAAATGTCACAATTCGTAGCAAACAAAGAAGCATGCTATTAGAGCCTATGTTTAGTTGATGAGGCCTAAACGGACTTATAGCATAACAAATTTTTCAACACAATTTCAGAAAGCATAGTAGTAGCAGGCCTACTAAGGTCTATCGCTGCTCGTCAGGTTACTGTTCTACATGTAGATACATACATATTCTACATGCAGATACATACATGTTCTACATGTAGATACATACATGTTCTACATGCAGATACATACATGTTCTACATGTAGATACATACATGTTCTACATGCAGATACATACATGTAGATACATACATGTTCTACATGTAGATACATACATGTTCTACATGCAGATACATACATGTTCTACATGCAGATACATACATGTTCTACATGTAGATACATACATGTTCTACATGCAGATACATACATGTTCTACTTGTAGATTAGTCAACGTGCCTAATGGACACACAGCGAGCCTCGACGAGTCTGCGTGGCATACACTCAGAACAGAACAGAACAGATCAGTTCAGAACAGAACAGATCAGTTCAGAACAGATCTGTTCAGAACAGAACAGAACAGAACAGATCAGTTCAGAACAGAACAGATCAGTTCAGAACTGAACAGAACAGAACAGATCAGTTCAGCACAGAACAGAACAGAACAGAATGCCACGACAGTTGCGTTTTTATATCGTGCTAAATACAAAACTCACCAAACTTCAACAAAACTTGCTAACTTCAGCCGACAGCGTGTTCGAGTCCGTCAAATCATTTCAGTTGATTTTGACATCACAACTGATTATCACAAATTAGCAAGGCGTCAAGGCCAATCACGCGACGTCTCACGTGCATGTGACTGGCGCCAAAATACAGCAAGAACTTAAAAAACCTTAGGTCTTCTTTCAACCATGCATATTTTGCATACCGTTTTACGTGTAATTTGCATATAAAATTACATGTAAAACGGCATGCAAAATGTGCATGGTTGAAAGGAGGCACTTTAGAGCAGTTTGAAAAAAGCATAGAGTGAAAAATCTTTTTGTCAGTAGGCACATAAAACCGAAATATAAAGAAGCTCAAAGCGACAGTCACAAAGAAAAAACACAACAGACCGCGGAGGAGGAGGGGAGGAGGCCCATATAGGCCTACTCAGGGAAAGGGGGGGGGTCTATGCCCACGCAAACTGAGAGCGAAACTGGTGGTGGCGCGTCAAAGCTACTAACAAAAAGTTTAAATGAAGTAGGCCTACCGTGCATTGGTATCCAGCTCCTTAAAACGCCCTATATAGCCTACAACTAACTTACTAAGCAACCATCCGAATTATGAGGGTTAGCCTACCCAAGCTGAAAAAATGTTAGAGCAAATAGGCCGCGGCGCCTACATTAAAAATTATTGTAGGCCAATTGGCTCGTCCGCTCATATCAAGCGGTGGAGTCGAGGCTTGATGCATTGATTTTTTTACCGAGTCGGATGTTGGCGACAACGTTTGAATTATTGCAAATATCGACTCGAAACTATCACATCGTTAGCCTATAGGCACTGAGGGGGCAGAGAATGATTTACAAACATTAAGTTTGGTCCTGCAGCGGGCTAACGAAATCAGGCATTCGGTTGTACGAGACGATTTCGTTGGCTATCCAGCATCATTCTGCTTTACGAGTAGGCTACTTTACGCGACATGCAATGCAAAAACCATGTCGGCAATAGTCGCTTACACCACAGTAGGACTAGGCCTAAATTGGCAGACCTGCGCAGCCTAAATGTAGGCCAACCTATAACAATTAGGCAGCCAAATTTGTACTCGATAGGCCTAGTTCAATAAGCTTACCTCATAGGAGATCAAGCTAGAAGACTGACTCAAGAGATAGATGTACTTCATATGCACCCGAAGTCATGCACTGCGGTGCACTTTGACAAGTCGGAGACTTTTATACAGGCCTGCTAGACCAAAGCTGCGGCACTGTGAAACAGGAGCGGGCATGCACTTAGAGACTTCGATGCGGACACACAAGATGTTGTATTTAATATCATAGGGCTACATTTCTATTTGAATCAAGGAAGTGTAGAAAATCAAAGAAGCGTAGAAAAAGGCATTTTATGAGTGGGGTTGATGACGATGTGTGCATTTTTGTGTAGTTTAGAATTTAGTCTGTGTGTGTTGCACAAAGACTACATACAGTCCGGTTCTGTGCAAGAGAGCCGGCACAGAATCGCTCCCCCATCTTTAGTCGCCTTTTACGACGCGCCCGGGGAGCTCTGGGCTGCAAGTCAATTCTTTGTTCCCGAGCTACTAGGGGTAGGCCTACATTGTGCGGCAGTAAGACTAAAGTGTGTAGTGCGTGTGTGTGCAACTGTACGTGTAGTGGCTGTGTGAACAGCCATTGATTTGAAGAGAAATGTGAACGAAAAGGTAAGTATTCTCATAGGGTCCCCAGTTGAAAGCTCTGGCAGCCGCCCCTGCACTGCACTCGCACTAGCTAGCCTCTAGCTAACCCGCTGACATTTGGATTAAAACGCCGTTGAATTTATGAAATTAGCTGCATTGATATCACGCATGTATCTGTCTGATAAGTTGGCTGAGAAGATAGATAAGATGGATGAGCTTTTGTTTGGGAGGCATAATATCCTATAGTCAGACGATGCGAGTCCTTCACGAACTAGTTTTTCAAACATCGGTATTAAAAAAAGTGTGTGGATTGTGGACGCTCGATAGCGAGATCAGAGCTCGCTTTTCAAAAGCGAGATGGCATTCGAACCTGTTCGATTCGATGCGCCAAAAGCTTGCAATACCAAAGATTTTATTATAGTGTGTGCTTTTTCTTATCTGTATGTATGTATGTATAATGCACTTATAACGCACCAAAATATATCACGCAAAAGGAGATGGAAAAACATGATTTGCGTGAATCGTAGGTGCTGGAGAAGTGCAGCAGACTAAATGCATACAGAAAGCGGTTTTGAAGAAATAGGTTTTCAGCCTAGATTTAAAGGAGAATCTTGAGAGACTTAGCCGTTCGGATATCTTCTAATGTGCTTTTTGATTTGTGCTTATTATTATCACTAAATGTGATTTTTAAACGACGGCCTGGTTCTTCTTTCCACAAAGTGAGTGGCAACACTCACCATTTATTCTGACATGTCTCTGTTATGTACGTATGTATGTATGTATAATGCACTTTTAACGCACCAAGAATATGTCACGCAAACGGAGATAGAAAAACATCGTTTGCTCGAATCGTAGGTGCGGGAGAAGTGCAGCGGACTACGAAATCAAATATAATCGAATGAATAAGCCGCAAAACAAATGATTAGACTGCGCTGCAGGAGTGGGCTATGCTGGACTGTGAGACTCCGCCTCATTTTTTTTACTAATGCTGATAAGCTGAAAGCCATAAAACGATCAACGCGAATAAATTTACAATTCAGTGCCGTAGCTGTAGTAGGCCAATCTTTCCAATCAGCTCGCATTGAAGGAGCAAACTGCTAACATTTTGGCGGAGTGGTATCTAAGCTATATGATTTGATCAGACTAACAGTTACTTGTCTCTGGAGTACTTGAGGCATGCAGCTAAATTTACGTGCAGGGGGACAAAACAATTATATTTAAAATGGGAGGGAGGGGGGGGGGGTGGGTTGGGAGTTTAAGGATCGTCACTCTGTATTATCGAAGACTATACTACAGTCCGGTTGTGTATCTCTTATACAGCCGATATAGCATCGTTCCCCCCTCTTTAGTGGCCTTTTACGACTCGCCCGGGTAGCTAGCTCTGGGCTGTAAGCCAATTCTTTGTTCTCAGGTTTGCACGTAAAATCACAACTCCCCCTAGCATAAAAATTACAGCCGAGTTTATATGCATTGACCCGGGCTCGTCATCGATCAACCGACTTCTGTTAGCACCAATGGCGCGGAATTGGGTGGGCACGTCTGATTGGTCGGCTTCGTGCTGACGGAATTGGGTCGGCCTTCTGATTGGTTGGCCTTGAGTGCAAACTCATGACCAAGCTGCGTGAACCGAGACGATCATTGTCGAGCTCGGTCTGCATTTATAGCCTACACTGTGATCCAGTAAAAATGTCACATCTCTCGCACTTCTACGCTTCGCTTTAAAAAATCAGAAACCCACAAAATGAAATCATGCAAAAATTTTTTTTGGAGCTTGCTATAAAGAGATTTATTTAAGATATAGGCCAATTCTACCGATTTTTCATCAGAAAGAAGTTAGTGATTTAGTGGAAATCTTATTAAGGTACAATTAAGAAACAGAATATGAATCTGATAGAGTAAATTGAGCGAAGCGGTATTGCATGTAAATGACCCCTGAGTGACCATTGAGTGACCCTTGAGTGACCCTTGAGTGACCCTTGAGTGACCCTTGAGTGACCCTTGAGTGACCCTTGGCCCTGACAGCAAAATATGAGCGCCAGCCTGCAAGACGATCAAGAAGAAGAAGAACGAACTTATAAAAATGCCCTAAATTCTGTTTAACCAAATACCCAGCTATAATTTAAATACGACATCAATAGTTTAGGGCATGGTTTAAGACTCTAGTATAGGCCTATTTCAGGAGACATTTATAGACTTGATCGATAGCCTACGACAATTCAGCTCAGTGAAATATTGAGCCGCTCACCAAACCGCTAGTGTATGACTTCTGCATTCGGTAGATGCCAAGCGATGACACATTTAATAGCCGCTACAGCGCGATTTAAGTTCAACAAAATGCATAGAATCCTGTTCCCGTTACGAGTTAAAAGACACCGTCCTGGGAAGTCTATCATTGGTCTAACGCAGTTGCAAAGCAATTTAGCGACGTAGTAACTGCAGTGGGGTCGCCACCTATACCCCATTTCTCTGCCGCCCCATCCTCCAAATTTGCTGGTCGTCCTCCGACCCTGGCGCCCCTCTCAAATTTTGCATGAATTGTTTATCCCATTCACTTGGTTTCGCTGATTTTAAAGGACGAGCCTGTAGCCTCTGCTATTAAGGCTACTCCGAGTAACGTAAGACCTAAATCGGAATATAAATATATATAACCGGAATTATCATCGCTAACCCGTGCGCTATTGCGCTCCATAATTGAAGGGCTTAGTGCATGTGCCGCATTGCGGCCAAAAACACGAACCGAGTAAATCGCATGTAAAGATTTCCGCGGGCATGTATAAGCTTACTGCAGTCATCTGGGACATGCACTGAAAAACTTCTTTATTACTTATCCGATCGCCACAAAAATTTTATATGTTATAGAACGCTCAATTGTAAGGCGTTTAAACCCGTTTCAGGCATGAACCATATTACTCGAGTTACGTGGTACATGCTCTAACCCCTTCAATTGTTTCTGACCAATAACTGACGCTGGACCTGGGCCAACGGTACCCTGCTGCTACCTACAATGCGCTATAGGCCTACGTCAATAGGCCAATAGCTTATATACTGCGAGCCCACGCACTGGCAATACGTAGTTAGACCTACATAATTAGGGTTACTCATGAGCGATACGATAAATCATTTTCATGCCCGCAAGTTCGTTATTGGCAGGCCTAAGCCTAAGTTATCTATTTACAAATCCGTCTAGGATTTGGATGTCCCGACGAACGACGCACGATAGATGTCGCACGCTATGTGTAGCCTACTCTCTGTACTAACTACTCAAGTAGGCTACTAACCTGTCAAGTACTAACCTGTCAAGTACTAACCTGTCAAGTACTAACCTGTCAAGTACTAACCTGTCAAGTACTAACCTGTCAAGTACTAACCTGTCAAGTACTAACCTGTCAAGAACTATTGAGTCTATTGAAGGGGCAATCGCCAACTTCATGTTTTTCAGCACTTTCCTTTTTTCTCTCTATCTATGCACCCAGGGAGCTCTAAGCTGTACAACAATCATTTTTTCTTCCATCTGCACGGGGTTATTGCAAGCGAGGCTGCAACAGGCACTCTAGTTATACAAAAAAGGCCTAGGCCCGGTGTACCTTGGGCCGCACGTATGTGGGCTATACGTGCACAACGTACGCGCACGGATGTAGGCTCATTATCATTTACCTGCAATACTAAGTGCAGGCCACGTAGGGGCCATGACTTAGGCCAGGCCACTGAAGGCCTACATCTTCAGCAGCCAGCTACATGCGTCGGGGTATTATAGACATATTCTTGAAAAGGGGGGGGAGGGCGGGAGGGGGAGGGGGAGAAAGGGGGGGGGTGCTCCTCATATGCATAAGTTGAAATGGACGCGCGAAGTTACGCGTTGACTTGTGGCATAAAAGATACTTCTTACACGGAGATTTTTCGACAGCATCGGAATTAATAGCACAGCGTCGGTTGTTATAAGGATCAGGATTAGACTCCTATTTTATTGGTATATATCCAAACTCTCCGGAAAGCGATAGGCTTCGGTTAGATCATTTGACAAGCTCATCAAAACTGTCTCCCAGTTTTCAAACAGTTAGTCGCCACAATTACATATACTGTACTATGTATACCGAAGGCTGGCTCTCTGGACCAAAATGCCCTCTAGCTGGTCGGTACGTCGACCCTTCGTTATAGCCCGAACAACACGCGTAGTGTGGCCTGCATCACATGCTTATTATTAAATAGGCCTCACGGTACTGCAGCGGACGATAGCATCACGACGTTATTAGTCAATGCTAGACGGCCTACGAGCCACCAGACCTACGCTATAGACCCGTAGCGTACGTACATGTAGGTTACTAGATCGGTTCGCAATAATAATTGCAAGACTATATAGCCCTTTTATCGGTGTTGTTGTTGTAATGCGGACGTGCACGCTATCGAATCATAGGTGCATATTTCAGACGCCATACGCAGTGAAGTTCTAGCGAAGACTTTATTGTCTCAAACTACAGTATTTTAGTACGCTTACTGAGCTAATTACTATATGAGAAACGGAGCAGTAGAAGGTGGTAAGAAAGTCACGCGAGACAGCGTCGACGTCGAGGACTTTGGTAAGCAGCTCACTGTAGCCAGTAATACAGTCGTTTATAATAATTAATATAATATTGAAAATAATAAAACA
>JAQIWG010001338.1:0-25059 GCA_034695025.1 Chamaedrilus cognettii
CATTGGAGAAGTACTTGATAAATTATATGAAAGATAAAACCAATTAACGTATAAAGCAAAGAATAGGGATTCACACTATACTGTACAGTAGATTCAAGCTTAGACCCTATGACTAAAAAATCTAACTAAATCTAAGTTCTAATCAAGTTTCAACGCTATCTATACGAGAGCTTTGAAAATCGTGACGTCGAGGAAGGAGGATGTCTGCATGAGCTGGAGGTGCATGTAAGTGCTGCCAAATATAGGCTACGATAATTCGATAATTGTACGAAATTTGACCCTTTTAGGCCTTTGCCTAAAAACCAAATTCGTATTTTGGTTTTTAGCGGTATAGCGGTATAGAGGTTTAGGCGATGTACGGGTGATTATATACTAACTCAATGGGGTGTACGATAAGGGGTCATTATTACGTCACACCGAAAATTGCCGTTTGACCTACCCCCACGTACACCCCGTTACGATTTTTGTCACGTTCCCTGCACCTACCCACCCCCCGTTCGTAAAATAAGTAAAACTGAACCTAACGTCAAGAATTGTATTCAAATTAGCTAGGGTGCAGGCGCGGTGAGCCTCCGAAAACTTAGGATATTGCTATAGTCTCTGAGACGCTACTCCAAAGATACCGAAATAAACTTAGAGAGCTCAGTATAGACGCCAAACGGAATAATCGCTAAACGGAATATTATGGTTAGGGTTCGGGTTAGGGTTAGGGTTGGGTTAGGCTTAGGATCAGGGTAAGGGTTAAGGTTGTTCCCTTTTGGCTGTTATTCCGTTTGGCGGTTGTTCCTTTTGGCGGTTATTCTATCGTCCCGCACCTACGATTCAAGCAAATGATATTATTTTCGTCTCAGTTTGCATGACATATCTTTGGTGCGTTACGAGTGCATTATACATACCTACATACATACGTCCCATAAATTGTTCCTCTTTGGTCACGTTAAAAGCTTTTTTACATGTTAAGAAGTTTGTTGCTAGATGTACAGTTTTTGAAAATGGCGGCGCCCATGGAAGCACACATTGACGGAAACCAGCTGATTTCTGCTTCCCCCTCCGGAGTAAAGCTGTCTAAGCAGGCACGCCGGGTGTACAAGAAACAGCTGCGCACTCAAGGCACCCTCATGCGCCATGAGCAGATTGCCTGCTCAAACACACCGACTAGAGTAAGAATGGATAGGTTAAAAGCTGAACTAGACTTAGGACCAGTTGTTGAACAAAAACGTTACCATTTGTTTAATCGAGTGCTATTTTAATGATAAGCCTATCAGGGGGAGTGTCCGATTCGTATGATATTGACTCGTATAATATCGTATGAACTTAATCTTGCAACGCCAGGACCCGCAAGGTTAACAAGCATTTACTGGACCATCCTTTAATGCGCTATATGACAGTAAATTAGAATATTAGACAAATTTAAATTGGCCCCCTCAAGTGTGTTTGACGAAACCTGTCGTGCTGTTAGACCATTCAGTCTCAAAGGCTGTTCAACAATTCGGGCCTCAGTGGATCTCAGATCTAAGTTTGATACTATAGTTTGGGATTTAAGGAACGTGTGTAGTCACGACGATTATTACAGTTCTAAGAACCGCCTCGTCTTCTTTAGATACTTCGCCATTTGCGACACATCCAGGGAGCTTTGGGCTGCACACATATGCGTGTACACATATAGTGTATAGCATAGGTCTGCTATAGTGTATAGCACCGTATGATGTAGAACTCTTTCGCTACTACTCATGTATGAAGTTGCCTCTGTTGATATTGCAGCATATACTCGTGGGCAACGGTGGTCTCGGCAATGGCGTGCAGAGAGAACAGCTGTGGGCCGTTTTTGAGGTGTACGGGTGCATAGTTGACGTCATCATGCCACTGCGCAAACCATTTGCGTTCGTCACGTACAAAACATCGACTGAAGCGGAGGCTGCAGTGGCTGCTTTACAGGGCAAGCGGCTCAACATGCAGCCTGCTGAACCAGTGGACTCGAGTGTTTCTCAACCCTTGGACTCCATTGGTTCAGAAGTACTAGACTCGATTGCCCCGCAAGTGTATGATTCCATTAGTTCTCAAACATCAGGTTCGATTGATCCGCAGACTTTTAATTCGATGAGTTCTAAAGCCTCAAATGGTTCGATTGGCCCACAAACTTTGAATTCTATTGGTTCTCAGGCTTTTAGCTCGATTGGCCCACAAACTTTCAATTCTATTGGTTCTCAAGCTTTGAGCTCGATTGGCCCACAAACGTCCGATTCCATTGATTCACAAGCCTTAGATTCGATTGGCCCACAAACGTGTGATTCTATTGGTTCTCAAGCCTTGGGTTCGATTCACCCACAAACATTCAATTCCCTTGGTTCTCATGCCGGCTTAGGCTCAATTGGCCCACAAACAATCAATTCCATTGGTTCTCAAGCTTTGGGTTCGATATGTCCACAAACATTCAATTCCATTGGATCACAGGCCTTAGGCTCAATTGGCCCACAAACTTTTGATTCCATTGGCTCTCAGGCTATGGATTTGATTAGCCCGCAAGCATTCAATTCCCTCAGTACCGAAGCTTTGGGCTCGATTGCTCCCCAAGATTGCAATTCCATTCATTCTCAAATTTTGGGTTCGATTCCTGTCCAGACTTGTAATTCCTTTGGCTCTCAAGCAATGGGTTCGATCGCCCCCCAGACTTATGATTCCATCACTTCTCAGCCTGCATTGGATTCAATTGTCCCTCAGGCTTTCAACTCCGTTAGTTCTTGCGCATCAAAGTGTTTGAGCGTTGACCCTCACGACTTCAATTCAATCGGCTCTCAAGCCATGGGCGCTATTGACTCGGCTGCATCTGAACCCTCAGACTTTAACCCTCAGTCTTTGGGTTCAGTTTCCCAATCAACTGATTCGCTTAATCGTCGTATCTTGGACTCATTCGTTGTCATTAGTGCTGTCAGTGAGTCGGAGCTGGAGCGTAGCGTGGAGTCACCTAATGCTGAGAATGTGAAAGGGAGCCCAGTGGAAGAGATGGCTGGATCAAAGCTGGTTGAAAAAGCGAAGGTGCCCCACCTTTACTTTGACCAAAAAATGCCCATGCCACACACTCCACAATACCAATCACATATTCCAAGCAGGGGATGCTGTGTAAATGATAGCAAGGCATCAGAAGTGGAAAAGGAGAAACTGGATATGGAGTGTGTTGCAATGATGGAAGATCTGAGGATATCTGAGGTGCGGGACGAAACTGGTGATACCGCAGCGAAGAGAGATGATACAACAGTGGATGAAGGTGGTGGGGGTGCCCTCACTGCGATCAAGCTCTATCTCTCATACGTTGAGCAAGGTTTGCTACTTATCTGGCTTTATTGCAACTTTCAATATTTTTTGCTTGAGCTTGATGTTATTCTGGACAACATTGTGCTCTCTGATTTGAGAAAGGAACTGTTTAAATGTGGGCATATTTTGGTTTTAATGTCTTAGCGTAAGAGTGGATTCTATAGACGTATCTTTGTTTCCACCTTTACCTTTACCCTAGCTTAGGAGACAATTTAACAGCAGCCCATAACTGCCATTCAAAATAACTCTTTGCTTAGTCCATTTGAATTTATATATGACATTATTAACTTACGATGACGTCATAGATTTTGAGCAAAATAACTTTATGTTTAAACTGAATTCAAATTAGCCTAATTTCTTGTCGAAATTGGCATTTAATTTTTTACTGATAAATATTATTGTGAGTTTTTTCGAACGGCAGTGAAGGACTGCCGTTAAATTTCGTTCCTTCGCAAGAACTTTGCTTAGCCGGGCGTAAACGTACGTCTATAGAATCCACGCTGATTCTTGAACGTATATGCGACATTTAAAGGATTCATTACATTTAATTGTTATATAGATATTACATTAGTGCAATGCATGATATTTAAAGGATACAATTAAAAAATACATTTAAACGCTACATCCAAAGCTCCTTTGGACCTCCAAAGTTCTAGAGTGGATAATTCTATAGTCGTTCCTTTGTTCCCACCTTTACCTTTGGTTAAGCTAAGGAGACACAATTTAACGGCAGCCCTTAACTGCATTTGAAAAAACTCGCAATATGTAAACTTATAAATTGAAAAACAAAACAAATTTATTTGGAGAAAAAATGCCTTTAATTTAAATTCATTGTCAACAGAAATAATGTTGCTCAAAAATGTATGACGTCATGCTCATTAAATGACGTTAATGTCGTATATTAATTTAAATGGGTCCAGGCAAAAAGCTTCTTTGATTGGCAGTTATGGGCTGCCGTTGAATTGTGTCGTAAGGTAAAAGTGGGAACAAAAGCATGCACCCTTAGTGTGTATCATATGATCTTGCTGAATTGCTAGATGGTAGAAAATTTGACTTGGAAATTTATACAAAATTTGAATTTGGATGGCACCAGGGGAGCTGGTGCACATTCAGGAAGCAATCTTATGACAATTTTGGTCTTAAGATTGTCTTAAGAGAATCATAGGAAAATCGTATCTTTTTTATTAGAAACTCCGCATTGTCGCGCTCGAACTGAATGATGACGTCACGGCGGTCAGTGAATGGAT
Organism: Chamaedrilus cognettii; assembly: GCA_034695025.1. Classification (NCBI taxonomy): domain Eukaryota; kingdom Metazoa; phylum Annelida; class Clitellata; order Enchytraeida; family Enchytraeidae; genus Chamaedrilus; species Chamaedrilus cognettii. The sequence goes on from JAQIWG010001338.1 coordinate 4,557, forward strand.
TTGATGTCTTAAATTTCAGTTAGGATAAAATTAAGATTATCTTACAAAATATATGTGAATAAGGCCCAAGAATTTTAAGCTTGCATTTAAGTTATTAGTTGCGCTATAGATATATATACGGTACACAAATTATTATGATCGCAATATAGCCTACCTAAATTTAATTTAATGATAAGATTTTTCTTCAATCGGAATAGTTCTTTGGACTACTTAAGATCTTCTTAAGAGACTTTCCTGAATCAGACTCTGAATTTAGTTCATTCTTGGTGTGAACTTTAGGCTTAGCATATTAACTAACATGGTGACTAAGATTATTGTAAGAAACGTTTGCCGATTTGGTTCTGGAGTTTTGCCAGTTTTTTAAGCATTTACAATTTTTCATTTTTTGCTACTGTAATTATGTCAATGTAGTAATATTAAATTATTGCTGCATTTCGGTTAATATTCCGATTTATGTTCGTACAGAAAATATAATTGCAGTAATTACCTTGTGAGAGGTTATTAGCGTGAGGTGATTATACAGCAACGTAATAGGTATATCTATTTTATTTTATTTTGTATCAAACACAAATAGCATCGTAGAAAGTACTAATCACGCCAGATACAAAAAAGGTTAAAACCACAGGTCCATAAGGGATGCTATATATGGCACCTACATGGAAATCAACGTCATAAAAATCGACACAGTGGCCAAGTATTAAAAACATCTTAGGCGTAATTGTGGTTAATTTGTAGCATAATTGCCACTCACAAAACTACTCAGATCCAAGACGTACTGTAAAACTTGAAATTTTCTCGTGTATCAGTTTGGCAAATTTTGTGAAACGCTAAAACTCGCGAAAATTAGTTGCTTGAATATAAAGTTGCAGTTCTAAGCTATATATAATCGGCAGTCCTCAACAAAGCGAAAATTATATGGAGCAAAATTTGTGAGAGGCAGAATCAGTAGAATAACATCTTATATAGAATAACAGTAAAAATTTTATGTTTTGCAGTATTTGCGTGGGTGTTTGTGTCCAGTTCCAGCTGTGGAGGATGAAGTGGAGTGGAGCGGCCACGTGCCTGGCCTCTCCTTGCACCTGAACGTCGTCTCCAAGACCCTCGAGCAACAGTTGCTGGACTGCATCCACTGGAACAACGAATCAGGTCCTAACCCCTACTAATTTATTTGTTTATTTTTGGGCCCGTGCTTGTCCACGTGTCTGCCGCAACTACAGCGGGCGATGTTTACGTATGCTGGACCGTGCTCACGCTGGACACTCAGCTCGTCCCCACACTTGAACTCTTTGTTTAAAAATTCAAGTTCAGGCTGACGACTGGACTATTTACCGGGTGCAGGGCTTGATCTGCCAGTCACCAAAATTTGAAAAAAAAAAACAGCAGTTGGCGATTTTTTTTGCCATTTGACGAAAGCTCTTGACAAATTTTTTTATTCATCCTTCATTCTTAGAAGCTTAATTGTTACTGACTATGGTGATGAACAGAGCAGTAAATTTGATGTATTCCGGTGCACACGAAGCAAGCAAATGTGTTACAAATTTGGCCCAAAAAAATGCGGCGTGGCGAAAGGGAAAGTCTTTTGGCTAATTTTTGGCTAATTTTTTCAAGACCCAGATCAGGCCCTGACCGGGTGTGACGGTCATGGCCTTCTTTATTTAAGATTAGGCCTGCAGCTAAAAAAGGCGGCGTTTATGAACTCGTGCAGTATCAATATTAGTACTTTAATAAATTATAGATATATTTGGAACAGGGTCGTCACACCGTGTCATCCTTTAGATTGCTGCACTGTCGATGTTCTTCGTCACTTATTGTCTGTAATGTTCTGATCGTAAAGCGCCATAGACCATAGAATCATTCTAGGCTTGTTATGGTGCCACAGCAAATTAGCCTGTGTATTTAAATTTTTGTTATAGTAATAGAATAGAGAGATAGCAAAGAATCAGGAGTTGTGCGGGAGTCTTGTCGTGGGAAACGTTCAACCTGTGCTAGCACCGAAAAGTCGACATAAAATGTAAATGATGATAATGATGATAATGATTTGTTTTATTACAGGTATTTTTCTTGAAATAGTTGTTTATTATTTATTTTATTTTTTTGCGGTCAATTGTTTTTTCTGTTAAGTTACTTTCTCTAAGGAATTGCTTTTTGATCGGGCTAATAGGGCCTCCAGCTTGTGTCTTCAATTTTTTTTTGGTGTGATTTAGGGACCGTGTGTAGAACACAATGGCTATATATGGTCCGGTTCTGTGCCAGTAGAGAGCCGGCACAGAACGGCTTCCCCTTTTCTTTAGTCATCTTTTACGACAAGCCCGGGAAGTTCTGAGCTGCAGGCCAATTCTTTGTTCCCCGGTCTGCAGGGGTAAGCTTGTGTCTCCACAATACCAAGCTATTCCTTACCAGCTCAAGAACGCCGCTTAGGGGAAGAGCTCCTACTCTGCGGTCGCGACTGGTTGTGCTGTAATAGTTTACGTGATAGTGTTCTTTCTTTACATATCATTTCACTGTTACAGTAATATTTGTCCAGTGATGAACAAACAATTTGCGAAATGACACCAGAACGTCAAAGAAGGGACTAAGGGTCCCTGTAAGCGTAAACTCATGACATCCTAGTAGTACAATATTTCTTACCTAGGTAGGCCTACTTCATGTAGAAGAAAACGTAGTGAAAAACTGTTCTTTTTTTCTAGTTCTTATTGTTATCATTTTATTTCTATTTCCTGTTGTGCGTGTGCGGCCCAGTGGCGGGCGACGTGCTAAAGCACAGGCGTGTCAAGCACTACGGGTACAAGTTTCTCTACGGACTCAACGACATCAACCGAGCCCAGCCACTCGACGACGGCATTCCTCCCAAGTGTCGTGAGCTGCTGGATGATCTGCGCCAGCGGGGACTCATCCGCCTAGTGCCCGACCAGCTGACAGTCAATCAGTACCTTCCTGGACAGGGTACGCGTGTGCAATCTAAATGCACACTTTAAAAAAAAAAAATTTATGCGGAGTAGCTGTATGATTCGGAGCATCAGTGCGTGACAACTTTTTTTTCGCTCACCATTTATAATATTATTGCTTTGCAGTAGAAATAACCCTTAATGGGCTCCGATGAATTTGTAAAAACCTAAAAGTCAAGCCCCATTGTGCAGCCTCGGGGGGGGGGAGGCAACGTGTACTTAAAGGTGCACAACAAATGGACAGAGACGACGTCAAGGGTCAATCTCAGACCTCCATCCCTCCGAGGTCGGGAAATGAGCAGTCGAAGCAGTTCAACGACGCTGGGCAAACTTTGGTAACTGACCGGAATTTGGTGTCTGACCATTGTAGTGCTGAATTCAGCGACACAAGAATACATCTGTCATCGTTTAGCACCACAATGATCCTCGTGTGTCACTGTGCCGCTAAATAACAGAAAACAAACAGCAACAATTAAGTTTTTTGGTTGAGTCTGATGGACATTTTGATTTTGATCTGCTGCTGTTGTTGATTACTGGCAGGCATCCCCCCCCACACCGACACTCACTCGAGCTTTGAGGAGGAGATTGTAGTCATCAACCTTCAGTCGCAGGTCTCATCTTCGTCTGCTTGGAGTTGTATTAAAGAAATATGATCTTGTTCACGAACAACATATACAATTGTCTTAATTGTATTCCAATTCATATTTTTCATAAAATACGAATTGACGCGTTTAGCAATCTTATGGAAATATCCATGCATCGATGTTCTTCTTGGCATTTTCTTATGGCATTTGTATATCGGTATCAAATCCAATAAATATTTAATGAATTTTGCATTCCTTTTTCCCTCAACCCCGCTGGAAAGAAATAATCAGGAAGATCCCTGTCTGTGTCGTCCAATGCCGAAGCGGATAACTTGCAACAACTGCGTGGATTTTTATACCTTTGACATTTGAATGGAGATATTTGCATATAACCTGAACCGTAGCCTAAGACTGATTCAAACGCTTATGCTAACCTCAACCCCAGTACTAACTAAGTTCTTAATCCTAGCCCTGATTCGCCACGTAACTCAAAACTTCAAACGTTGAAGTCTTGAGTTACGTGTTGAGCGCGCCAGAACATAATGGAAAATTCCGAAGATCCACGACGCTGGCTGCCTGTGGCGCCTGAAATAAAGGACTATGAACATATAGCATTTTATTAACACTAACAGCGAGGCGCTGTGGTGTAGTGATTAAGGCGTTGGACTTCGAGTCCAGAAGGCTTTGAGTCCCGGCGCCGGCAACTATGAAACCATGGCGTTACAGGCCCTTCAGCAAGGCTTAAACACACAAGTGTCGCTAGCTGACAATCATTGTCCAGAGTAATTTATTATTCTGGTTGGCGACAGGAAGGGCATCCGGCTGTAAAAACCCAGCTCCAATATGAACGTCTAACTTGTGTTAACATGGACACGGCGTTACAGGCTTGCCTGTAGTGAATAAGAATGGACGTCAAAAATGATGATTACTACATGTATCTTTGAGCCGATAGCTGGCGTTGCTGTACTGAAGCCTCGCCCTTGTCTCTCTGAGTGTAAACACGTGCGACAGTCAACTAACCTGTGACTGTTTCGGTGCAGCCCAGGGTCTTCATTATAACTTTTCTGGAACATGTTATATTTGCAAAGCAAAAGGGAAAATAAACAGTCAGCACACAGTATACATCACCTCAGTCTAGCAGTCATGTGGCATATGACAACTGGCACGGCTCAGGTGGTGATGGAGTTTCGTTGCACCAGGGACGGCCGCCACGTGCCGGTCATGTTGCCGCGCCGATCGGTTCTGGTGATGACCGGACCGGCGCGGTACGAGTGGACCCATGGCATCACCCCGCGCAAGTTGGACATAGTGCCGGCCGAACACAGGGAGGCACACGCAGGTTTGTGGTTTTGGGGGTGTGGGAGGCACACACTCTCTTTCTATTGGCGGTCTCAGAGTTAGCTTCTCGCAAATCCATTTACTTATCTACCTCACTCCACCCTAATGGATGATTATTTGCAGGGACACTATACTGGTCGAGCTAGTCCAGTGTCCCTGAGTGTCACAAATCAGAAGAAACACTGCCATGCAAGACAAGACGTACCCTTGCAAAACTCCGAACAGGCAAATCCCCTTTACTGCTGACATAAATACAAAAATGAGATAGATCCACAGACAACCCATCGCCACAGTGCCCACTATGCAAAACAGACCTACACACAACCACACATCTTAGGTCACTTTTGCCAAGGGTGCACGAAGCGAAACGAAACTCCTTGCTGCGGTCGTTATTCGAACCGACACGCTTTCAAAGCTGTAATCCGAGCTCTGTGACTTAGATCACTCGGCCACAACGCTTTGTCAATTTGATAGGTTACTGAAAGAATCAATCGATAGATTCACCAAAATAGTTGAAGCTTCATGTCCTGCAAGTTAATGGAGTAAAAACCAACTGTTTTTTCAAATTTGTATTAGAAGACCTTAAGAAAATTGTATAAAGAAATGGTCGTTGGTCCATAGTTTCTTGTATCTCGTTTAGTGTTCTGCCGAAGCCATCGTAATTAATAACAATTGGAACAATCTCGGAATGAGAGTTTTAAGTGTCGCTCTCCGCTACACGCTTCTTATGGAAACTTATACGAGATGTTGTTGGTAAGCCACTGTGCTGTTAAACAACAAACAGATCTAGCGTGATTCAGCCTGCCTGGTGTGTCTTAAATTCTTTTTTTAAACATTTACAGTGCGTAGTACAATTTAGATAATCAGTTCTGATGAGGATATGTGTTATTTATTTGGACCTGTTTGTGTTTGAGATCAATGCTTTGGAAAAGACCCCGATGCGATCTTTGGATTATAAAACGGACAAAAAATTCATTGTGATTATTTTAACCGATGAAATATTTCTTCTTACAGGCACCGATTCAAGCATACCCACCAATCAGGGATCAGTATCCCAGGGTCAGAGGTCGGAGGGTCAGGGGTCGGAGGGTCTGGGTTCGGAGTCAAAAGGTCAGGGGTCAACAAGGCTGAGTCTTATGAGGAGGGGAACTCGGACGTCTCTGACATTCCGGCGGATACGACACATGCCGTGTAACTGCCGTGAGTCACACAGCAGTGGTTTTTGAACGGTTCACCACATCAGGATTAGCAGGGTTAAGTTTAGCAGGCATAGTACGCAAAGGGGAAGCTTGAATGCAAATTGTACTCCTAACTTGAAACGGGCTGGCGTAGCATTACGCATGAAAATCTAGTAAATTGGCATATAGGCCTGCACGGTTTTCAAAGACTGAGCAGTTGCACTATGCTTGTTTTAGAAAGAGCAGGCGTAACGCTATGCATATCCTATCAGGGCTGAACTTAACCCTGATTATTAGTGACGTAAGGGAAAAGTTTAGCTCTGAAATTTTAGTCGAACGAAATTTTCGCCCTAAAAACTTTCAAAGAGGTTCAGTTTTGTCCGGCATAATACTCACAAATTAACAAATTTACAAATTAAAAATGTGAAAGTGAGTCAAGTTTGTGATCAAATTTTCAACGAAGTTTCATTGAACGAATCAGTTAATGAAGACTGCATAAAATGTTGACATAATTGAGCGATATTTTAAACCTAACAATCTGCCGTAGCATGAGACGAAATGTTAGGTGAAATTGGACTGAAAAATTTTGATAGCGTAATTTAACTTCACTAATATTTTAGGATATATATTTGTCAACATTTTATTTTTAAATTTTGAGAAAAGACGCCAGGCGAAATACTCCGCGAAACCTTCCCCGAAAACTTTTGGATATCTTTCTGTTACTGCCAGAAAGCATGTCAATTTGCATCACTAATCGGGATGTGGAGACCCAAACCACGTTCTCTATGCTGGATCATGATTATGAAACAATTAGGCAATTAAACACTAGACTCGTTTCTACACTTGATGTGTTAAGTGTAGACTTAAGATAGAACTCTGTACATGTACCAGGTCACATCTTTGAGATTGCTGCATTATCAGTATAGTGGCTGGTGACTTGTTTATCTAAATTGGATTTGTAAAGCTAACTTGGATTGTAAAGTGCCCTAGAATTGTCTTCGACTTGTTGTGGTGCTATAGCAAATAATCTTGAGTAATAAGCGTGCGTTCCCGCTATTATGTTCCTACTTATAAGTATGTCTTCTTATCATTATTATTATTATTAATCGTCATTACGCATTTGTTGTAAGGGATCTGTACGAAATGAAAATGTATGCGATATTTGGTGATTTAATCGGAGTAATGGCGCTTTTTCATTGTACATTACGCTTTGATTGAGTCTGAGAGGAGTACGAGAACATTGCTACCGTTCGCAACTATAAAAATTCAGTACGTTACAAATGCTAAAATGTTCAGTTTAGAGCTTGTCCGACGCCAGGTTTCTCTGAGCAGTGTGATAGCCAGCCCAAGGTCAAGTCTTGCGAGTCCAGAGCAGCGACTCTCGGGTATTTGCTATCAGATTTAGTCTTATTGTCTTACAGTGAGGCGCTGTGGTGTATTGGTTAAGGCTTTGGACAAAGAGTCCGGAGACCAGGGTTCAAGTCCCCGCGCCAGCAACAATGAAACCATGCGTTACAGGCCCTTCAGCAAGGCTATTGAACATACAAGTCTCGCTAGCTGCTAACCCGTGCCAGATAATTATTTATTTGGTTGGCGCCAAAAAGGGCATCCGGCCGTAAAAACCCAGCTTCAGCAATGCTCTTCAGGGCACAAACGTCAAACCCTGTCTGAAAACTTGGACATTAACAGATTAGAAGAAAAATGGATGGTTTAGTTGGCGCCAGGAAGGGCCAAACGACCGACCATAAAAACCCACCTCTAGCAGTCCTCACCGGAGTGCAAAACGTGCAACCTATGTGAAAACCTGAACATTTACCTAATAGATATTCAAAAGGGAGGGTAGTTTTTATTTATTACGTTTTAAGGTGGATATAAGCTGGATAAAATCTGCTTACACTGAAAATTCTGTACGGATGATTAAAAGTTAGTAGTCTCTGTGTAGTTAATATAGAAAGTTGTTGTTTGATTGACCTGCCTTGAAACTGGGGAGAGGTTCGTGAGCTCTGTTGTCTTGTCTTCTGGTTTTGGAGGAAAAAGTTGTAGAGTGTACACAGGTTGCCAACCAATCAGATACTAGTTATCTACTGTTATTATATTTCTTATATTTAGATTCTATCATTTTTAGTGAATTTGTATTCCTTTTTTTCAACATTTTTTAATCAGACGATATATTGGATGGCTCCTAATTTACTTTTAAAGTGATTTTATTGAGTTGTTTAAGTTAGAATTTGTGTTAAATTTAATATATACAGTATACATGGTACACTACTTAATTGCTTTTATATTTAACTAAACTAGTTAATTACTTACAACTTACTACACTAGTTAATTACTAAATATTCAACCATTTAGTTACATTTTGGAGCGTTGCACAGCTAATGGAGGTTTGTGATTATGGTCTCTGATTTTGATCTTTCTTTTCTGTACTAAGTTTCTCAAGGCTTCGCTGTGACTGACAGGGATGTGGGTGCAGAGGGGAGAGAGATTGAACTGACCGATGCCAAGGCTTCACTGCTCGAGTCGAAGCACGTCCATCAGGTGCTCACTAAATATTTTGTATGTTGTCTCTGGGGCCGTAGTCACCATAGCCGCGACTGCCTAGCTGGAGCAAGATTTGAGGTCGCGCCATCCAAAAACACATGCACGGCGTTGGCCATTTAGCTGGAGCCACGTCAAAACTCGCTCGAGCTAGGGAGTGGCGACTATGGTGACTACGGCCCCTGGTAACTGGTGAAGTAACAGCATAATGTATTTTAAATGTTTGTAGTCGACATTTGTGTACGTAGCAGATAAATATAGACAATTATACAAAATTTCAGAAAGTTGTATAGAATATCTGTGATCAGATGTATGGAAATTATTTTATACAACTGCTGTTCCAAGTAAAACCTTTACAAACTCGTATGAATGTTATTCAGCTTAAAGTTTTTTTTACCGGTTTATGATTAAAAAATTAACAGGCATTGTGCCTGGTTATTCCTGCAGTGTATGCGCTCTGTATTTCTCTACTATTTAGTATTCTCATACTGTTAATTTTTTGTGATTTATTTTAATTTTTTTTTATTTAATTTTTTTTTTAGCTTAAAGTGCGTTTTTCGTGAAAATTATACTACATGGGTATATTTAGTCTATAGCTTTTAGACTGAAGATTTTGAGACCTTTTTTTGACCATCAGCTGTAGTTTAGTCAGTTGCTCGTCTGTGGATAGTGCTACATGAATGGTTGAAGGTCTCTTGATGGACGATTATATTATGAACAGTCCAGTTGTGTGAAACGCACATATCAATGAGTAGATGGTATTGGCTCTAGTCCAGTTGTGTAGTTACGGGTCTGTGGCTAGATAATATTGACTATAGCCCAGTTAACAGTTGACATATCTCCGTGCTAGATGTACTCATAGACAACTATAGCCTAGTGCAGGGGTTCCCAATGTGCGGCACGCGTGCCAAAAGTGGCATGCCATCACTTTTCAAGTGGCATGTGGAACCGCCGCTGAAAGTGCCAAAGTGCCACATTTTCAATGATGTTGATCGTTCGATGTTGCTAGGCACGCCATTGGGCCACGTGGCAATAGACAGACAAGGACTGTTAAGAACGATATCAAAAATTTCTCTCAGCACCCACCCACCCCTCCCCCCCGGTCGTGAGTTTTGTGCAGGAGAAGGAATTTGCTGGCGACATCTATTTTTGAGTGGCACGTGAAGCTTTGTTGAACAGAAATGCAAAAATATGGCACGCGGCACAAAAAGGTAGAGAATCACTGGCCTAGTGGGTTTATGAATAGATGATAATTTCTGTGTAGAGCTCTAGAGATGGATGAGTACCTGTAGCCCAGTTAACAGTTGACATATCTTTATGCTAAATGTACATGTAGACAATATTGTCTGTAGCCTGGTGAGTCTAGTCTAGACCAGTCTAGATAGACACTAATATTGTCTCTAATCTAGTTGTGTAGTTACAGATCTATGCATGCATGTAACTTGTGGCCCAGTGAACAGTTGACACATCTCTATGCTAGGTGTACGCAGAGATTGCGCCTCACTTCAGCGCGACGCGTCACAGCCCCTGGCCGCGCGTAGCGCACTTCCTACATACCCTGTCCCCCGGCAGCATCGTCGCTGACGTCGGCTGCGGCAACGGAAAGTACCTCGGACTCAACCCGGCACTCTTTATGGTGATTTGCGCTTATAGTACTTATTTAGGTTCCCATTAACCGTTTAGGCTTCTAAGCCTCATTTACGCATATTTCTTAAGATTTTCTGAAATTCAATCCTGACTGAAATTTAAGCAACTAAAATCCGACCGCCGTGACGTCACCATTGGGCTCGCACGCGACTGAGCGGAGTTTCCAATAAAAAAGACAAGATTTTTGTAAGATTCTCTTCTTAGGACTAAGATTGTCATAAGATCGAATGACGCCCCAGGAATCAGACACAATGAACAGGCAATTAAATAGAATCGCAAAAGGCAGAAAAAAGTGTTGCGAGCAAGTCAAACATGTCAAACATGGCATATAAATAGAAACTCTCGCATCCAACTGAAATACTATAATATTACTAACCTCTTTTTATGATGTCTAGTATGCTAATCTTCATGTTTTCACACAGGTTACACGTTTCATGCCCTTGTGAAGACTGTTGGAGCTGAGTTCTTACGACCGGATGCCCTTCCTGACGCCAACCAAGTATATAATTACCTGGCATGAGGTTATCAGCTAGCAATACTTGTTTAGCAGCCTTGCTCAAGGGCCTGTAATGCATGGTGTCATAGTTGCGGCGCGGGGACTTGAACATAGATCTCTGGACTCCTCGTCCAACGCCTTAACCTCTACACCACAGCGCCTCGCTGTGGTGCAGTGATTAAGGCATCGGACTTCGAGTCCAGAGGACCAGGATTCAAGTCTCCGCGCCGGCAACTATGAAACCATGCGTTACAGGCCCTTCAGCAAGGCTGTTAAACACACAGGTGTCGCTAGCTGCTAGCCCCGTGTCAGATAATTATTTATTTCGTTGGCGTCAGGAAGGGGATCTGGCCGTGAAAACCCAGCTCCAGCAGTCTTGATCAGGGCGGGCAAAAACGTGTAAGCCTGTGTGAAAGATGGACATAAACAGATTACATGATAGAAAGGAGGTTAGTTAGATTTTTAATACCGAGTTATTCAATGTAATTCAGTGCGAGATCAATTGCCTTGATTGCAAAAATGCGCGATTTCAGATAGATTTAGTCTCGGATCAACCTTCCTGCAACTGGTGTAAAAATAAATTTTGTTCTTAGACCGTGATTGAACTCATTTGTATCTATCATAATTCCTTTGCTCGGGATTAAATGATGCGTGTGCTGTAGTGTCGTTTAGCAGTGACACACGTGTGTGTGTGGTGTATAGTTTGTTTTTTGTTTTTGTGGTTTAGGGACCGTTTGTAGCACAAAGACTATACAGTCCGGTTCTGTGCAAGGGACCCGGCACAGAATCGCTTCCCCTTCTTTAGTCGCCTTTTACAACTTGCCTGGGAAGCTCTGGGCTGCAAGCCAATCCTTTATTCCCCGGCCTGCGGGGTGTGGGTGGTGCGTAGGTCGGCAATGACGCGTATGTTTGTGTTGGTGCGTAAGTTAATAATAATAATAATAATAATAATAATAGTGGATTTATAGTCCATTTCGGCGTCCGGGGACGTCGTCGGGGACCTGGTGGTTGGTAGTGGTAGTGACGCTGTGTGTGTGTGGTTATAGTTCAGCTGTGATGCGTGTGTGTGGTGTGTAGGTGGGCAGCGACGCGTGTGTGTGTGTGTAGCGTAGTCTTACAGTGCCATATGTCCTGTGTTGGTGTGCAGTTCAGCAGTGACAAGCGTGTGTGTGGTGTGTAGTTCTGCAGTGATGCGTGTGTGTGTTTGTGGTATGTAGATTGGCAGTGGTGCGTGTGCAGGTGGGCAGCGATGCCTGTGCGGGCCTGTGTGACATCAGTCGCGACAGGCGTCACGAGATCCTTCAGGCTGATGTCATGGTGCTGCCGCTGCGCGACCGTTCTTGCGACTCTGTCATCTGCATCGCCGTCATTCACCACCTCGCGAATGAGGTCTGTAGTCTTGTCTGTAGCCTTGCTGAGGTCTGTAACCTTGCCGAGGTCTGTGGCTTTGCTGAGATCTGTCGCCTTGCTGACCGTAGCCTTGCTGAGTGCTTGTGTTGTACAAGATTGCACATGTATTGTGTAAAATTGCTCATATGTTTGCAAGATTGCACATGTGCTGTGTAAGATTACGCTTGTGTTGTGCAAGATTGCTTGTGTGCTGTACAAAATTGCGCATGTGTTGCGCAGGCTTGCGCGTGTCCTGTGCAAGATTGCATGTGTGTTATGCACGATTGCACTTGTGCTGTGCAGGCGCGCAGAGTGCGAGCACTGTGCGAGATTGCACGTGCGCTGCATCTGGGAGGCACCGCACTCATCTATGTGTGGGCTGTAGAGCAGCGGCGCGACCAGATGGCTAGCAAGTACCTCCGCACTCGCACCGCGCCAACCGCACCAGGCACCAAACCTGGCATTACACCAGTCACCACACCGGGCATTCCACCAGGCACTATACCCACACCAAGCATCACACTAGGCATCACACCTGACACTACACCCACACCAGGTATCACAACAGGTATCACACCAGGCACTACACCCACACCAGGCACTACACCCACACCAGGCATCACACCAGGCACTACACCCACACCAGACATCACACCCACACCAGGCATCACACCAGACACCACACCAGGCACTATGCTGGGCCCTACATCCACACCAAGCACCACATCATTGCACCAAGTGGCGCGCGATGATAACGCACCTGCCAGCTGCAATCTTCCGGTGCACCAAAATCGAACGGAATTTAAGAGTCAGGACATCTACGTGCCGTGGAAGTCGAGCAAGAACAGGAAAACGGAGCGTCGAGGGGTGGAAACAAACCCCTGCAGTGACGAGCCGCCAGAGTCTGACGCGGCGCCTAGCGAGGGGGCGCTGGGGGACGGTACGCATCACCGCTACTACCACATGTTTAAGGAGGGGGAGCTGGAGAGGCTTTGTAGTCTGGTGCTGCCCCCTGTCGATGTGGTTAGGAGCTACTATGACGAGGGAAACTGGTGCGTCGTACTACAGCGGAAATAAAATAATAATTAACCTAGTTGATGAACGGCAATCTGTGGCCATCAGTAACTTTGATGGTAAAAGTTGATTTAATGCTCGATCTGTTCTGTCAAATATAATTTGCATTGTATAATGATGGAGCTTGCTTGTATGGCTGAAGTCAGTGTATATATTAACTAATTTATTTTTTGCCTTGGCTGTTCTGCAAACTGTGAGGAATATACGGTTATGTGCACAATTATAGGTACAAATATTTGCACAGATATAGGTGTAAATATCTGTACATATTTCTGTGCATACATCTGCCGATACAGGTAGAGATATATGTACAGCGGTATTGAAAGGAGTGGGAGCAACAAGGACAGTGAATGCAAAACCGCCAAAATAACATGGTGCAAGAATTTCATGTTTTACTCCCACAGCCCAAGTACTGCTTACCAAAAGTGGCCCACTTGGCACTCGCACTCGGACTAGACGTTTTGTGGCATTCACGTGAATTAGTAAATATTTCTTAAGACCAGGGGCCAGTTACTCAAAACTTCCGCAAATTTTAGCCTAAACTTAATCCTAAATCAGATTTGAAAAAAATGAAATCCGACCGCCGTGACGTCATCATTTGGTTTATTGTGAGTGGCGCCGTGTCAGTGCGAAGTTTAAAATAACTAAGACTAAAATTTGCTTAAGATTTTCTTAAGAACTTCTTACGACTAAAATTTGCCTAAGATATTTTTTGGAGTTACAGGCCCCAGGTCATAAATTAGGGATTGATTTAATTCAATTTGTGAAGTCAAGGACATGTCTGTAACCTAAGCTTCTTTCATAACGTCAGAGTTTGATCCCAAAGAACCTTTTGCGCTAATAAATATAATTTTTTTGTTGCTAAATTTGAAATAAATAATTAAGCGACAATTTGGTTATACTTAATAAGAAGCGCATCAACACAATTTGTTAAGACGATCGATCACTGCAATGAAAAATCTCTCCACACGTTTAATATCCGCTGATGTTTACAAGTACACTAATGAAATTGCACGCGTTAAATAAATCTTGCAGTAGGGCAAAATTTAAATCAGCAATCAAGAATCATGTATAAAAACTTCTATCCTAGATACCGTAATGATCACTGTCCGGTAAACACTACTATCTGTAGTTAGGGATAAGTTCAGTAAGAGTAGTACTTAAAAACGACGTTTCTTTGAAACTACTCGGATTTAGGAATGGGTGGGAGTAGCATTACTGAATAAAAGCATAAAATGCAGCATAAAAATGTATGATGGTAGAGTATGCTTACTTTAGGCCTACTCCTTTTTTGAAAGGCATAGGAGTGCACTACTCCTGTTTTATAAGCAGCAGACGTAACGCTACTCCTATTTTGTAATAAGTAATTTTGTATAAGGGCTAAACTGAACTCTGTAGTTCATAAACGATCTGTCGTCTGCTTGCCATTATGAGTTCAATAGATATAATGCATCAACATGCTTAAAACAATCGTGCGCTGAAATCTAACAAATCGCCTAAAATCCTGAAAGATGTAGGCCCCTATGCTATTTTGCACAACCCATGGTTCTCAAAGTGAGTTTGAAAAAAGTGCACAAAAAGTGAGTTTGCGAGCCTAAAATCGGCCGCAATTATTTTGCTTTTGAGTTTTGCACGGAAGGGAAAAAAGTGAACGTCCTTCCCTGGTCATGAGTGTTCTTCATGGAAGGGAAATGCTTTCCATCAGCATACTGCCCCCCCCTCACCCCTGGCCGTGAGTTTTGCATGAAAATAAATTTGCTAGCGGCCTCCTTTCTGAGCAGCATTAGAAGCTTTTTTTTTTTTTAATGTCGCTGAAGAAAAAGTTTGAGAACCACAGTGACTGCATTCGTGATGTTTAACCACTACACAAGAACAGGGTACAATAGTGTCCTCTCACACTTTCAATATCAACATCAAGACTAATTAATAATTTATAACTAATAAACACTAATACATATAGCACCGCAGGAGGTAGCGAACCTTTCAATTTTGAGTGTTGCGTTGACTCAAATGTTAAATTTATCTTGAATGATATATTTCAATCTGCATTTCCTTTTTTGTATATTGTTCACAGATTCAGCATGTTCATGTAGACGTAGATGTTGAAGCGATTTTGCAGTAAACACAGTTTAGCTATAAAGGACTAATTTTTAGAATGAATATCTAGTGATAGACTTGGTGAATCCATGTGTCAACTTGTCAGATGTTATATTTATATTTTTAGATTGCTCTTATGCTTGACTTGGATGCTTCATATGCTTCATGCTTCCATCGTCAACAGTTATGTTGTATGTATTTATGTATGTATGTATGTATGTATTTATGTGTGTGTGTGTGTGTGTGTGTATGTGTGTATGTGTGCATGTGTGTATATGTGGTGTGGTGCGTGTGTGTGTGTGGTGTGTGTGCGTATGTGTGCGTGTGTGTATGATGCACTTTTAAAGCACCAAAAACATGCCATGCAAACGGAGATGGAAAAAACATCATTTGCTTGAATCGTAGGTGCGGATGCTAGAAATAACCTTTACTTCAGTCTTCTACAACTGTTTTTGTTTACCGTATAAATAACAATAAGACTATGATAGGTAGCGAACTGGTGCCAACTGGTCAAATGCATTGTTTATATTTTTAGATTTTGCTATGTGTCCAGTCAAGTCTTAAACTGAATACTTTGTGTGTACTTGAATTGCCATCGTTAACAGTTATGCTGGTGATAATCTTTACTTCAGTCTTCTACAACTGTTTTGCTTTACCGTATAAAATAAAATTAAGGTTATGATAGGTAGCGAAATAAATGTGACAAACGTGGGCCAAAGTGCCGGTCTTGAGACAGTTGGCTTATAGTGTGTAATAAGGATATTTGGCAAGATGATTCGTTCTTAACTTCATGGAACCCGTATATGCCAGGGCATTTTTGTTCTTGATGCCGGATCAAACGAACCCTTATACTCTTGGCGACATTGCGTAAAATTGCATATCCTACCCTAGCCTAACAATAAGATATTCAGCCTCCGCCCTAACTTTCAGCCCTTGCCATAACATTTCATTCAAACATTTGACTAATAGCACCCCTAAAACCATACTAACTCAAGTCATAGTCTAATGTAACCTAGCTCTAACGCTAAATTTACCTGAACAAACGCTTACGGCAACCCTAGTCAATTTGTATGTAAATGTACACGGTCGCTGTCGTCACCTGTTGCATATGTGGTTGTAGGATGACTACTTACCGAATGTTCCTATAATGTAATGATGCCTGGACTGACATAGCCACCCAGTGATAAACGTTCATCGGCGTCATTCAGCCTGCAACAATAAAATGAATCAATTACTGGTGCAATACTGAGCAGGACAACGCCTGTAGCGTGAGTGGTAGGCTTTGCCCTCCCTTGGTGCCTACTTAGTATCTCTGCTTCCGCAAATTACTGTAACATTAAAGTTGCATAGGTTATGCCTCGTCCCTCCCCTTGCTGTTTGCCCTCTGCTGGTTTTGTTCTTTCCTCCACCCCATCACTGGAGATACCCACGCTATGGGATGATTAAAACAAAACAAAAGCAAAATTATAGATCAGTTTGATGTAATCAGTATAACTAGGCAGTGTAAGTTCAGTCTAACATAGCAATCAGTGTAACTAAGTGCATGTATATAACTAAGGGTACCTTCGATTGACAAGAACTTGGAACTGAGTTTTAGAATCTGGGTCGGTTCAGAACTTAGTTCTGAAAACAAACTCCTTTGATTGATCAGTTCTCTCAAAAACGAGAACGAGTCCTTGAGAATTGAAAACTGAGAGAAAAGCAGGGCCAGAGTCAGTTCTAGAATGCAGAACCAATAGGAGGCCAGAACTGAGAACTTAGAACTTAGTTCTTTCAATCAACAGTTGATCGCCATGGTAATCGCAGCTACGAACTGCAAAATGTAGAATGCGAACTGCAACAGAACCTATTGGTTCTTTTATTTGTATGTTCGATTAGTTTTGTTAACACAGCAGAACCGTTTTGTGATTGGACTAAAATCTAGTCCAATAAGAGGCCAGAACTGAGAATTTAGAACTCAGTTCCGTCCCAATCGGAAGTACCTTAAGTAATCAGTAGGCTATACTGTAAAACATAAGATTTTGCTGTATTTTATTTTTGCGGTTTTGCTCTAAGAAATTTAGCTGCACTTAATTTTTGCATTTGAGAGGATTGACCATTATAAATAGCTACTGCAGCTTTACTTTTTTGCATGTAATTTTCACAAGTTTTGCCGATTTGCGACGTTTTCCAGATAAAAATTACATGCTCATGAAAATGTCATGTTTTACAGTAGCTAAGTTATGAATGTAACTAAATTTGACACCAGAATAGACTAAATTTGACATCATTTGACATAAAGTTAACCTTGCTTTGTCGGGCCATGTTAGTATTGCCGCCTACGTTATTTGCGCTTACCCGTTTGACGTTTGTTGTATCTTCCTGATCGATGTTAGTTGCGCCTTCTTGTTCCGCATTAGTTGTGCCTTCC
Organism: Chamaedrilus cognettii; assembly: GCA_034695025.1. Classification (NCBI taxonomy): domain Eukaryota; kingdom Metazoa; phylum Annelida; class Clitellata; order Enchytraeida; family Enchytraeidae; genus Chamaedrilus; species Chamaedrilus cognettii. Next base: position 22,253 of record JAQIWG010001338.1, read on the forward strand.
TGTTCCATGTTAGTTGCGCCTTCTTGTTCGATGTTAGTTGCGCCTTCTTGTTCCGCGTTAGTTGCTCCTTCTTGTTCCGTGTTAGTTGCGCCTTCTTGTTCCCCGTTTGTTGCGCCTTCTTGTTCCGCGTTAGTTGCTCCTTCTTGTTCCGTGTTAGTTGCGCCTTCTTGTTCCCCATTTGTTGCGCCTTCTTGTTCCCTGTTTGTTATGCCTTCTTGTTCCGCGTTAATTGCGCCTGCTTGTTCCTCGTTTGTTGCGCCTTCTTGTTCCCCGTTAGTTGCGCCTTCTTGTTCCACGTTTGTCGCACTTTCCTGTTCTACTTTCGTCTCGCTTCCCTGAGTCAAGCTACCTTTGCTGCCCTTCGCCAGCCTGGATTCGCTCCCCTGACCCACGCTCGCTTTGCTGCCCTCTGCCAGCCCAGGTTCGCTCCCCAGCCCCAAGCTAACCTTACTCTCCGGTGCTCTCTGATTCTCCGACCCGGTGTCGGATAAACTCCCTTCCTGCGCCGCCTTCGTTTCCTCGGCAATCGCAGGCAGCTCGGACACTCCCACGGAGATCTTGCTCGGCGTCGCGTGAACATTTTCCCCTGAGGACGAGGAGAGGTAATCCTTGAGCGCGTCCACCTTGCAGCGCATAATTTAATGAATTTTACTTCTCCACATAATTAGACACAATGCTGAATGAGTAGCCAAAGGACAGAGTTCAGTTTAGCCCTTACAAAATAGGAGTAATGTAATGCCTGCTGCTTATAAAACAGGATTAGTGCACTCCTATCTCCTATGCCTTTCAGAAAGGAGTAGACCTAGAGTAGAGTAGGCCTAATCCATCATGGTCCATTTGTGCGAGTAATGCTAGTACTACCCATTTCTAGATTCGATTAGAATTTTAAAAAACGTCGTTTTTGGAGTATTACTCCTACTAAATTTATCCCTTACCAAGGCTATGCTTAACATGTGGAATTAGCTTCTCGAGAGAACATGTAAGCGGGGGGGGGGGGGGGGTGCTGACAGAAATTTTCAAACCATTTGTTATCAGTCATTCTTTCAAACTACCATATTATGATTCATCTTGGCACGCACTACACATCTTTTGCCAAAATCGTCTCCGCATGCAACTCTATTTTCTCCACATATTGCTTGATTTTACTCTTAAACTTAACAATCAATCTTAAAATATGCTGAAATATTAAAGAAGTAAATAAGTACCACGCATTTTTGCCGTAATATGGACTTCACATTTTACTCTATGGTCTCCACAAATTGGTTGAAGTACACTCTTATTTTATGCCCTTCCACCGGCCTGCATTAATGCGGATTCGCATCGAAATTTGCGAATCAATACGTAGGCCTACCTGCTGTCCGAACTGGCGGGATTATAAACAAGACTCAACAGCTATAATATAACTGTTGAGTTTTGTCTATAGTCTCGTTCCAGTTCATACAGCCTAGGCTCCATCCATATTATGTGTTATCCCTTGGACAATTTGAAGTCATTATAAAAATTGCCAATCAAATTTTAAATTGATTCGCAAAACTGCTAATCAATTCTATGGGCTAAAGTCTGATATTTTAGTTAAAATGCATTTTGCGGCTTTGGGGCTCCGCGGCTCCGCGGCTCTGCGGCCCTGCGGTTTTTGGTCATCTCTTGAAGGCATTTCTAGCGATTTGCTTATATGGTTATGGAATACGACGTTTATGGAAAAAAGTGTTTGAAGTGTACAAGATTTAACCCCTAGTCGGATATTTTACTTAAAATGCATTAGCAAGATGGCGCTATCTTGAAGGATTTTTATCATTTTTCTTCCCTATAATGCAGCAGAACCAATGGTATTAAATACAGGCCTGCCCTGCCACCTTGTCGAAGTGCCCGGACGCCATGGCAAACACCTCGGCGGCCACCGCGGCGCTCGACAAGGTCGCGCTGTGCATGCTTGAAGTGGACGACATTTCGTCGGCGAGTCTTGGCGGCGCGTCGACATTGTCAGCGTCGTGAGGGCTAGTCGTGTCGTTCGGATCCCGTGATATGCGGTCAGGTGCGGTCCACACGGCGGGCTCATCTCCCGCTGGGCTGCCTGTAGCAAAAGCGGGTCAAGTCAAGGTTGCCCTGGGCACCCAAACAATGCGTTTGTGTGACACAAAGCAAATCTAAATATAGATCGGCAAAAATTTGATCGAGGTTAGGGTTTAGGGGTAGGGGCTAGAGTTAGGGTTAGGGCCCCATTAGGATTAGCAATAGGATTAGGGCTAGGGCAAGGTTTGGGGTTGAGGTTAGGTGTTTTTGGCTTGAATGAGATGGCACCAGCACGGACACCAGGGTAACCTTGAGTCGACCCGCTTGTCCTGTAGCTGCACGGCTCATCGCCAACTGCGAACAATAAGTGCAATAAGTTACTGAAAAACTTGAAATTTTTGCTGCATGTTAGTTATTTTCACGGATTTGCCTCTCAGAAATTTTGCGGCATTTAATTTTTGCGTTTTTGATTATTAATTTAATTATCCGTTCCATCTGTCCGTTATATACGGTTTATGCAGCTTAATTTCTCACATGTACACTAAATTTTTGTGAGTCTCAAATGCTGCTTCGCAAAATTGGAATAATTACGCGCACGCGAAAACTTCATGCTCTGCAGTATAATAACAGTGAAAGATTTTCACCGTAATCGTCAGCCACACATGTATAGGCCAAGGCGGGGGAGGAGGATGACAAAGTGCCAGTATTGTTGGGCTTTGATTGATTGATTGATTGAGTGTTGTTTAACGGCGCTTCGACACAGAAAGGTCATATCGCGCCAGGGTTGTAAGAAATAA
>JAQIWG010001339.1:0-25056 GCA_034695025.1 Chamaedrilus cognettii
TGCAGTGGGTACTGGGTACCGCTAGTGCAGTGGGTACTGGGTACCGCTAGTGCAGTGGGTACTGGGTACCGCTAGTGAATATTGTAGGTACTTGTTAAATATTATTTGATTAGAAAAAAAAGCCAAAATCATTCATTTTTTGTGGTGCGCCTGTAGTCGGATCTGTGAAACTTGTAGGATCGTTACTGTCAGATCTTACAAGTAAGCTTTGCTGTCGGATCTAGTTGATGATGCTGAGCCAGCATTGTAGCATGACAATTTTTAAATGCGGCAGTTTTGCTCATACTGTGGCCGATGGTAATGATGACAGTTGAAAGTAAAAGTTGATCGATTCGTTGTGCGCAGGCGTCAGTGCTGCAGCAGACGGTAGACTACATCGCGACCCTGGAGCGCGAGCGTGAGCGTCTCCTCACTGCTAACACCTGCCTGCGTCGCTTGCTCCTCGACCTCGGCCACGACCCCAGCGCCGCTAACCCCACCTCTCCCGCCGATGACGTCACGGCATCGCGGCGGCGCCTCAAGCGTCGCCGCCTGCCCGAGGGGGAGGAGGTGGAGTGCGGCGGGACTGGGAGGGTGTTTGAGGGGATGCAGCGGGAGGTGGAGCAACTGAGGGGGCAGCTGGAAGCGGAGCGGCGCATCAGGGAGGTGGTTGAGCAGAAATACGTCGCGCTCGTCAGTTCCGCTGCAGCCGCCGCCGCCGCGGGCATCGAAACGCCGGAATATCCACCGAACGATCGTCTTGCTGTTTCGTCTTCGACTACGTCAGACGCGCCGGTCGCTACGGCGGTGAAAGAAGAATGCCGCTTGCCAGTTGGCAAGGAAGAATGTCGCTTGCCGGCCGGCAACCTTCAGACGATTGTCGAAGCCATACGTCATCTGGAGGGTAACGACGAGTCTGCGATGACTGCTGCGGCGCGGCGTGTTGAGCGTGACGACTGCTGCGCCACCATGGCAGCGGACGACGAGGACTATAAGCGCGAGTGTGACGGCGAGAGTTACTACGACTCTGGTGTGGCTGCGGAGCGGGACTACGAACGGTTGATGGCAAGCGGGTACGAGTTATCAAGGACGGTTGGGTCGGACTTCAACCGGTTGATCATCGCCGCTGAGGCGCTGCAGTATATGCGGCGGCCGGGGCTCCTGCTGCCGCCGATGCAGCAGGGGGGTGTGGCAGCAGTTGCAGCGGAGGCGCTGCTGACTAGGGCGGGGTTTGTGGTGCATAGCTCGTGATTGGGACAGACGCGGGGATCGGGCGGGCCTTGATCGGAGTCTTTTTTGTGGCTCCACGTGGGTGGGCCAAAAACACCAATGTTTTTTCAATCTTTTTTTCATGTGTATAACTCTTAATTCTTTCGATACAAAATATTAACTTCAAATTCAATGTCCACAAATCGACTTGATAATTTCTACATTTGAATAGAAATTCACCCTTTGATTATGGCCTGCGTGAGGGGACTTGTCTGCCGGTACATCTATCAAAATGCAGAGCTTCTGTGGGGGTCAGCGGGATTTGTTGGGTTTGGTTTGAGTGAGGGATAGTGTCGAACATTTTGACCGGTGTAAAGGTGAAGAAGACTGGACTATGCCGAACGGCCGCTTGGCTATTTGGCCAGGCAGCGATCACGAACAACGAAAACTTTTGCGAATTGCGGTGCAACTTTTGCGACGAGCGTTGCGACTCCTAGCTGCAGCGAGAGGCACTGTGCACTGCGCAGGCTAGCGTGGAAGTGCTTTTTGAGTGCGCTAGATGCTCCGAATTTTAGTTCTATGCTAATTGCTGCGTAATTTTTATTAAAAGACAAATTCAATCAGAGAAGACGGGAGTTGGTTGCTTGCTTAATTAATTATCAAGGACCATAATTTTTGAAACATTCTCAGTTTTTGAATCTGAATTTTTAAAAGTATGATTTTATTGAAATTCTGTTATAGCCTACCATGAAAGTATTCATAAGACTTTCGATAATTTTTTGTGGAAATTTTGCAGGAAGTTTGATGACACTTTCTGGCCTACTACCGTTTGAAGAAAAAAGTTATTTATATTAATTGGTTGGTAGATTGATTATTGTGATTGGCTATGAAGAAATTTGAACTCGTTTTACCCTGACCTAAATTTTGACCAGTTTTACCCTGACCTAAATTTTGATCCGTTTTACCCTGATCTAAATTTTGACCCATTTTACCCTGATCTAAATTTTAACCCGGTTTCTTTGAATTCAATCCACAAGACTTTTTTTAGGATGTGCGATCGTTTCAATTGATATTTAAGAGTGAGCTTCCTGAAGTTTTGCAGTGGACGTTTGTTATTCATTATACAAGGGTTTACTTCTGTTGTGTTTTCGCTCTTTCTTTTACAACTAGCCTATGCTTTTAGTTTATATTTAACTGTACTGTGCTTTGTGGCATGAACGCATACAAGACATGAATTTTGTATCCGTTGTGGAAGTTTTGGTTAATTTTTGAGTAATCCTGTGAGATATTAAGGATATACGATATTATATGCCTAAAATAGATCGGGATTAATAACATCAACTTGCAGCCTGTTGGATGAATTAGATCATTGACTGGCTGACCATTGTCTTTGCTTCTTTTTCTTATTTTTCAGGATATTTTGTTCCAAATCCAGCAAGATTTAGAGCTGGACTACTAGGCTGTACTCTCAGGAATTGAGTAATCTTGATAGAACACTTCGTTTTGTTTTCCACTTACTCGTATTGGCAAATGAAAATGTTGCCACCATTTAGTTTTTGTTTTGCGTTTGAGATATTGAAATCTCTGCATCATGTTTGAGGCTTTAGAGTTAAAGATTAAGATCATTTTTGAAGGGAAGATTCTATTGGTTTTTTATTTCGTAGAAGATTATATTTAACAGCGCTAATGTGCTTTTGAAAATTCTGCACTATCATGTTCAATCCGAATGATGTCATTTCGTTTTGTGAACGGATTTTATTTTTAAAAGTTGCGACTTAGGAAAAACGTGTAAGGAAATTTTTGTGAAACATAGGCTAGGTGAGATCAGTGGACTTCTTAAGATTAAGAGACGTTAGATTTTTTTTTGAGTTTGTTGTAAGCGCGTTATGTAAATGATAATCTCATCCTGTTCTACTTGGACTAACACTTGATTTTCAAGTTGCTATTTGAATGGATAGTTTACTTGTTAAATTTAAACTTAAATTGTTGTCACTGTAAACCTAACGCAAGTCACTTCAGAATGATTCTATACGTTGGTAAATTGATGAACTGAAATTGAAATAAGTGTCATGTTATTTGAGATATTTTATGTTGAAAGAATTTGTTGCATTGTGAACTGATATGGGCTAAATTTATGATACAGAGTTAATTTTGATTTATGATGGTATGCATCGTTTCATCATATTAAATGAAATTTAATTAATTTATATTTGTTCGAGTTATACAATTGCTTCAATTAGGCGAATTCAGCCCTAGACGTGAATGAGGCCCCAGGGGCCTCATTCACGTACATTTAGTAGATAATCTTAAATTTTGTCCTAACTTAAATTTAAAACATACAAAATCCATTCGTCGACCGCGTGACGTCATCATTCAGTTTGCGCGCGCAATGTGGAGTTTCCAATAAAAAGTATAAGATTTTCCTAAGATTCTTGTATGACAATCTTAAGACTAAGATTGTCACAAGATTGCTTCCTGAATGATGCTCCCTGGCTAACTTTTCTTTTTGCGCATTCATGTAAGTGCAACGCAGTGAATTCATGAAGCGGTCAAAGAATCGCTTTTAATTTCATCTTTTATGCTACAGCCGCTGCACTGATTAACAGTTCAGAATCTTCACAAAGCAATAAATAACATTATCGTAAACTAAAAATAAAGTCGACACATTGCATAAAACTGACGATGACGACTTGGATACAATTTTCAAATTACTAAACGTAACTTGAAAACCATCAAAATTACAATGCACGGCGATCACCAGCAAAAAACATCGCATAACACTTCTATCGTAATCTGTAATGTATGAAAAGTGTTAGACGGTTAATTTTTTTGGACGACCGTGTACAAGTTCGGAAAATCAAAAATCTGGTGGATCTAAATAGCAGAATACAACCGTTGATAAAACAATATGGCAGTTCAGTTAGCTGGTCAGTGGTGAGCATAACAAGGGGGGTTTTGGAGATTTGTTTGCTTAAGAACTGTGTGCATACTGCACACGGCTCTTACACAAACAAAAAAACCATCTTAAACAAAAAAAACAAAGACTGTTACAGTCCGGTTCTGTGCACGAGAGCCGGTGTCGACGCAGAACCACGCCCTGTTCTTTAGTCGTCTTTTACGCCCCGGAAGCTCTGGGCTGCAAGCCAATATTTGTTACAATAGTAGTATTTCCAATTTAAAATTATTCATTCCCTTGCATACAGTTAATGTCAACCAATGTCGAATTGAATGCAAAACATAAATAATTTCATGCTAACAGGACACTAACCATGCTGGGTACTGAAGCTTAGATAGCTCACTGTACTCACCGTGCAACAATCATTGCAACACAACAATACAAACATCAAATGATATAATCACAATCGAGAGTACAATTATCATTGACACTATATATTGACATCGAAAGCGTTAAAACTGAAATAACAACAACAGAAGCTTTTTTACATATTGAATTGATGCGCACTTGTCAAACTGTGAGGGGTAGAATTTAAATCAAACACAAGACTGTATTGAACATAAGTTAATAACAATTATACAATCGCATTGCTGGCAATAATAATGCAGTTTGATAAAGAGAGCCACATTTAAGAAATTATTTCGGCACACAATATTACGCAATACCAGCGACTCTCTTCACATTTCTGAGCATCCGAATGTTTGTCACAAGGAACGGCTGTGGCCTCCATCATTCTGTGTTCATTCATGTTAGGCTAGGGAGCTGTTACCCTGATCTTTACTGTAAGAAGTGAATTTTTTGCGTGCATGTAATTTTGGTGATTTTTGCAAATTCGCCAAATTTGCATGCAGCAAAATTGAGCTGCAGCAGCTATATATGATGGGTAGTCTTCAAAAACGTGAATATTAAGTGCAAAAAAATTTATGAGAGGTAAAACTGTCTAAATTAAATGCAGCTAAAATTTCATGTTTTATAGTATTTTAAATAATAAACGCCAGGTGCAACAGCACGCCGACTAAACATGTCCGCTCCATATTGAACAGGCATTTAAATATATCTATATGCCACCACATTCTTCACGGAATCTCTTCACTATAATCCCTCCATGGGTCCAATTTTGCAAACAATGGTCCACTTTTGCAGAGAAAAACTCCTTAAAACATAAAATGGCACAATCTTGCAATGCATAGAAAAAACAACCTAAAAAGAGTGGACGTCACACTTCCAAATGGTTATCTCTCCGTCGCAGCGTATTTACACCTTTACGCGGTGGCAACGGTTGTGTGTCGGTGGCTGGAGCGTGCGCGTCGCGACGGAGTGTGGGCGTCGCGGCGGGGAGGACGCGTCCGTCTGACGACTGCGCAACCTATTGTGGGCCTTCTCCAGTTGACCCGTCTCCTGCACACACACACACGTCTGAACATACTGTAAAGCATATTATTAACACTTTTGTTGCAGTTGTTTTCACGATTTGCTTCATAAAACTTCAGCTGCATTTAATTGTAATTTCTTACAGGACTGTCCATTCTATAATTATGGTTTACGCAGGGCTACTTTCGCGCATATAATTTGTGAGAAATTTACCCATTCGTGAAATTTGACAAATCAGATGCACGTGAAAATTTTGTTTTACAGTAAGGCCTACTCGGTGCTGTAGGCCCCTCCAGTCGACCCATCAATCTCACATACACACACGTCAAGCTTGTCTGTCGGCATCATTTCAACTTTCAATGCATCCTATAGACGCGACAGTTTGACAAACCTGCGACTGCCGATCTAACAATCCCTGTAGACGCGACAGTTCGACGAGCTTCTGCGCTAGCAACTCATCCGTTCTCGTCGCTCGCTGCTCAGTGAGTCTCGCACGCTTTTCAGCCCGCCGCGTCTCGATGTCCCACTGCTTCCCCTGCTGCTGCTGTTGCTGCGTCTGCTGCTGATGCTGTTCGTGCGGCTGCTGGTGCTGCTGGAGCTGCTGATATTGTTGCTGCTGTCGAACTGGGCTTGAAGTTGTGACATCATTCTAAGCGCAATCATTATCTAGGTTATGGCACTGTACTCTAGACAAAATTCAATGTTTAAAAACGCTGTGATACGTTTCAATTACAGACACTAATTGAGATATAATTTTTATATTATCGGCGTCAGTATCGAGGTCTGTAACAAAAACAACGCAGAAAAGTTTGCTCACAAACATTCAGAGTCCAAAAGTTGGTCTATTTAACAAAAAATCGTAACAGTATGTCAATCTACTCCAAAAATATAAATATATAAACATATATAACGGTTTTGTCTTGGGCTAAAACATTAGTCACAGTTGAAACCTAGAAGGCAGCCTTACGTTTGTCGACAATTTATTATCCGCTGTCTTCGCTCCGCCGGCTTGCCATTGGCTGCAGATCTGGGTCAGGTCGGGCACGGAGGAGCTAAACCGGGTCGTCGTATGCCGCAGAGCCTCGTTTTCGCGCTGGAGTCGGTTGACGCTCGTTAGGAGGCGAGACACCGCTGAACTGTCCCCCGGGGGCGCAGGGGGCGCAGCAGGGGAACAGCCAATCGGATGCGAGGCACGAACTGGAACCTTGTGACTGAGCACCTGAATACAAAGAGTATATAATGTTGCTTCATGATTGTGTACCAGAATACAAATAATATTGCTTCGTTTTGAAAATAACTGATAGTTTCTTCAAGGTTTAAAATACGTTGTCTCAGTCTAACCGCAATCTAGAAAAAATTCTGTCCTCCCTGGGTGTTTCCACAGCAAAAAAACCTCCGCACATGGTCCATGATTGACTATAGTCGACCTACATCTGAAATTGGATCAAGTTCAGTCAATCATAATTGCAGACTACAAGGATGATATAATGCGTTCAAGGGGTATCATGAATAAATGGCGCAAAATCGAGTGAAAAATAAAAAAAGATCAGTTTTGAATTTCTTTTTAATATATACATGTATATCGGATAATGCTGTCAATTTAATTTACCCAGAAACGAGAAGTTTTGATTAAATTTATTTGCTTCAACAATGTTGTGTCACCTCATGGGCTGTGGAGGGTCGCTTGAAGTAGTCTCGCTGCTGCTGCTGCTGCTGCTGCTGCTGCTGCGAGTGCTTCTGTCGCTCCCAGTCCAACAACTGCTTGCTCCCATGATCCCTGGTAACGCCTACTTTACCAAGTTGTTCCTTGAAGGCCTCAAGTTCAGCCTGTTTCTCGCTCTGCAGTTTACTCTTGATCGCTTCAACTTCCGCTCTCTGAAAGCGTGCAAAGCTAAATTTTTTTAATGTGATGAAAAACCTACGTTTTAACAGCGTAAGGCGATGATGCATATTAGACCAAAACTCATTATAGATGAAACAATGCGTAAAGCCATCAAAATATGATTCCACGATCTGTGACTAGCTTACAATGGAGGTTTTGAAATGCTTTCGAAAAAGACTCGCGTCTACTAGGCTGTATGCTTAAATTAATATGATTGAATAATAACGTTAATTAATGGTTTTTCAAATCAAAACTCTATGTTACGCACCGCATGCCTTCGTGATACTTGTCACATTAACATTTCATGGTGAATACACCATGAAATGAACAAGCTTACGCCGTGCAATATAACTTGTTATATCAACACGCAGAGCTAGCAGAGCTGCTGTAGGACCATGTCCTGGTGCAGTTTGGCGTTGGCTTGTCTCTGAGAGTCGAGCTCCTCATGCAGACGCTCCAAATGACGACAGATCTCCTCGTTGATCGACCTCAGCCTCGTCTATTGCGGAGAATCGCAACAACAAATAATAAACGCGCTAATGCATCCGTTTCATGGTCCAAAGATTAAATCAGAAGCCTTCACAGTATCGCATCAGATTCTCAGTTTTGTTGAAAGATTACAAGTATCAAAGTTTTTTAATTTTTTGTTTAAAAGACACATGCCCAAACTTATTGCAAGAAACATGCCACACTAGACTAAATGCCAAAATTTAGCATCAAGCTTGTAGAACGTAATCGCTGAGTACTCTGAACATCAAACAAATGCAGTAAAGAATTGAATTTCTTCTGTGCCAAACAAAAGCAGTAAAGAATTGAATTTCTTCTGTGCCAAACAAAAGCAGTAACGAATTGAATTTCTTCTGTGCCAAGTCGCAGGACAAACAGGAATAATTATATCAAACTTATGCAATCAAGAGCATCAAGAAATCAACAGTTTAAAGAAATCATATGTGCTGTTAGGCATTAGGCACGGTTTGGTGTCGTATGTATAACGAACATGGTAAAGAAAGGGAGACTGAGGTGGTTTGGACATGTGGAACGCATGAATGAGGAAGACTGGGTATCAGCATGCCGATATACTAAGGTGGAAGGGATCGTTGGAAGAGGGAGGGGGAAGAAAACATGGAAGGAGGCGGTAGATAGCGATATGAAGGAGCGAGGCATGAATAGAGAGATGGCAAAGAATCGAGAGTTGTGGGGAGTCTCATCGTGGGAAACGTCTAACCTGTGTTGACACGGAAAAGTGGATGTAAAACGTAAATGATGACGATGATGATGATGAGGCATCATACTTCTGCAATCTGCATGTCAATGTCTACTTTATCTTAGACAGGCCTCTAGCTTAAAAGCTCAGCATCCTTGCCATGTTCATGGAAGCAGCAGACTTGACTCCGCTTGGGTTGGCGTTTGGCTTAGATGAGTTCGAGGTCCGGGAATGCCTACAAACACGCATCACCAGCATCATTACATATAGGCATCTACATACGCACCACCAAACCTACCTTCTCACCTACACCTACCTTCACACATCCAGGAATTAAATCCAGAAAAATCTGAAAAAAAAATATGGCAGGACAAGAGTACCAGCAAACTCTATTGCGCAATCCTATCCACAAAATAAGACAGGGTAGTTCCAACAGAATATCGGGAAAAAATTAAATTAATTAGAAAACAGACACAGACAATAATAGCCCTCTGAAAGCAATGACATAATTTTCAATGAAATAATTGGCAAAAAGAAGAAGCAATACCTCGCTGTGCTGGCCGCCTGAACGGATCGACTAAGCAGCGCCGCCATTCTCTCACACTCTCCCCGTATCTCCTCAGCCACGCCCCCCTCCAGGGGGCGCTCCTGCCGGGAACCTAGCTCCGCCTCCCGGGCGTTTAGCCGCGCCTCCCTGGTCTGGGCCTCCCGGCGCTCGGCCCTCGTGCGCTCTAGTTCGCCCTCCTGACGCCGAACGGTCTCCCGGAGAGCCTCCATCACGCCGCGCGTCTCCTGGAACAGATCACATCTATTATTTGGTTGGCGTCAGAAAGGGCATCCGGCTGCAAAAACCCACTCAGATCATGCAAATTATCCAACTTCCAAAGTAATTCCATGAATAACAATAAACCCAGACTGAAAAAGATGCTCTCCACAATAACTCGACCACATACATTAATTGTTGTAAGTCAACTTTAAAAAGTAACTACACATAACAAATTAACAATCTGTAAACAAAAATCTGTAAATAACTATCTGAAACAACAGTATGTAAACAATGATCTCCAATCTGTAAACAATAATTGGCAAACAATAATCTGTAAACAATGTTGGTAAACGCCAGATCGTCACCAGTTCCAAGTTCTGCTTGACCGCGCCCAGATGGCGCTGCTTGTCACGCTCCACTGATTCGCAGAGCTGCGCGAGGGCGTGGTCCTTGTCCTGCAGGGCGAGGCGCGCGCTATCCCGCTCTGCTGCGAACTCCTGCACCGGCCAATCACAGGCAGGATATACAGGGTGCAACCAAAAAATTGGCCCCTTCTAATTTTTGGCAACTAAATGCTGCAATTTTCTAAATTGCGTTTACTCACGCTGCAAATTTATTTGTCTGATTCTAAGCTGACGAAATCATATGCTTTTGTATTGTATCCAATTTTTTTCCACCTTCTTTGGATTTCCAGTAACTTACAATAATAGCGCCTTGCCCAGGCTAAGCGAAGGACCAATCGTCAAACTGTATATTTAAATAAACACCACCGGTCGCTTACCGTTCGCAAGTCGCCGAGTTGCTGCGCGTAGGTGCGTGCGAAGGCTCGTTCTTGTTCCAGTTCTTCCCTCATTCTATCAAGCTCCTCCCCTCTATGCGCCTCCCACTTGTCGTGCTCTGCCGAAAGCAACTGCTGAAACTGCATACAAAGAAACTGCAACGTTAAATCTTTGGAATACGTTAAATCAGCCTATTGGCAGCAGTAATAAATTACTACGCTACTACTCTATAAATCATTTATTTTCAAGATGCTGTCGACGTGTTGTATACGCTGCTAAATTCCAAAGAAGTACAATATAACATAAAAACAATCATTTATTGGAACATCAAAATAGAACTGTATGCAAAAAATATCACAGTTTCGTTTAAAAGATGATGTTTGATTGGCTAGCCTTTAGTCGAGTCTCCTCCAGCATGCGTTGCACAGTAGTCCTCATCCAACTGTCCTGCTCCCTCGTTCTGTCCGTCAGGCTCTGAAGCTCCTCCTCCTTCGTCTGACACAACCAATCACACACAGTCAATGAATCCTATCTGTGAGAAATTAAGCTTTAACATACATATGTGCACACGCGCTGCGCGTGTCCAAATATGGTGAGTCACAATAACCAAAATTAAGTTTAGCAGGCACAGTGCGCCAAAAATGATGCAAAAAAATTTGAAGTCAGCTCAGTCCGAATTGACTTTGAGCGGGCGCCACTATGATATAACTTGGCTTTTGAAAACTGGTGCAGTGACGTCACTTACAATCAACCCTACTTTAACCCCTACTTTTTGATGCCGTACTTTAACTGCTCCTGTCATAATACTCCTTTAGATATTAAAGGAAATGTATCCTTTTCGGCACGCACGCTAAGAAGCGAGTTAAGTTTCTGATCCTTCTTTGATCATCAGAGGAGAGATGTATATTAATTGGGTTAGTTACGTGATCTCGTTTGACGTCCAGCATCGACACGTATATCAGTGCCCATACCGCGATGTGATCCTGTAGTGCGGTCAGTTGTCGAGCATGGTTCGACTCGATCTGTTTCACAGTCTCAACGTGCTTCACACCCTGCGCTTCCAGCGTTAGTCTTGTATCCTCGCTGGTCTGAGACTGCATCGAAGCTAACGCCTGCTCCTGTAAAGAAATATACCGCAACTTTTAGAGTTAATAACTTTAACTTCAAAGAGTTTACGCAGTTAAAGAGTTTAACTTTTATCAAGGAACTGGTTTGTTAAAAATTTACCTTGGTAATCCTTCCAAAGGAATCCATTTAAATGGTCATTTCCACGCAGGCTCAGGCCAGCCTTTCATTGGTTTGTTTTTTATTGTTTAAATTTTGTACTGTGTTATGCCTGATGATTAAGTTGTACGTAACCTATACAAAATGCATTAATGTGTATCATTTCTGTTGAGTTCCATTTGATATATTTCAGATAAAATTTACAACTTTGACTTTATGATCTCAAAAAGCTAAAACAGAGTTTCTTTAACCAATAATGATTAAAATTACAATAAAATGGCCAAAGTCTCAAACAGCGATGTCAACACAATATCAAGTGACGGTATTGAGAGAAACACCGACCTTCTCCCTGATGATATTCCTCAGACTCTTCATATTCTCCTCAATCAGAGTATCCCTCAGTGCGCTCTGATCTTGCAACTCCTCCTCAGCCTGCCTCAACTTCTCCCTGTGTGTGACGTCACACCAGAACAATCATTGACTAAGGCTGAAGGCTGCATGGTTAACTAAATGCTTTACCACATATTAGGTCTAAGTAGGCCTACTGCTGTGGCATTGGCACGTCTACTTACCTTGTTAATATTTATAGGCCTTTTTCTATCCTGAAGTTTCCTAGACAATTTACGTAAAAGTACAAAACAATACTAATAATAATTTTGAGCTGCCTCATTGCAGCTCCATGTTATTAAAACAAATATGCTGCAACTGCTAATTTTCATTATTCAATATTTAAATTTAAAACAAATGTATCGAGCAGAAGTTTTGTGAAAGAAACGACAAAAAACAGAAAAACAATACGTTCTTCTCGGATCTCTCTAAATTCATCAAGCTGACCTGCACTCGTTGACCTCGGTCACGTGACGCCGCCCCTCGGCGTGCGCCGCAGCCAGCTCGTCCGACAGCTGGCGACAGCGCTCGCGCGCGGCGTTTAGCTCCCGACCCGTCGACTCGAGCGTCGCGCTGGACTCAGCGGCCATCTTGGTTCTCAGGCTGCCGAACTCTGAGATCTGCGCCTGCAGTCGGTCGGTGTAATGTACGAGTGTAATGTATGGTGTAATGTACGGTGTAATGTATGGTGTAATGTACGGTGTAATGTACGGTGTAATGTACGAGCATTTCAGTGGAATAATAACACTGACGTCCCACGACGCTAAAAAAAATTAAATCCACTATTATTATTACTCTATTATCGTTTTACAGAAGTTATCAATAAAAGTTAAATGGTGATCGAATGAAAATATGAAAATTGAACAAATTCTAAAGAGAACTCTCTACTCTCTACAGCCCATCTTAGTCAGATCTCTGAAGAGACGTATCAATTCAATATTTGCCAAAAACTATAGCTAATCGCTGCATTTATTGACATATAGTGAGGCATTAAATAATTTCATTTGTTTAAGCCTGAAACTAATACGTTGTACTCTCACAATTATTCATTGTACATGTCTGACAAATCTCACAAAGTCTGTATGTATTTGCCTGATCAGAAAAGTGATTTAATAGAATCGTTGCATACCGTAATAAACTCCTCCCGGTCCCTCTCAGCCTGCTTCAGCTTGTCCTCACACTGTACCACCCTCCTCTGCAGCTCGTCTCTATGTGCTCCCACTTCTTCACTTCTTCTTTCTGCATGCTCCTTCTCCTACAAGTAGAACATAAAACATTGCATGTCGACGTCGTATAGTATACAGTAGCAAAATAAATTTAAATTTTTAAATTTGAAAAAGATTTATAAAACAGTTTCAATAAATAAATACCGCAAACTAAAGCAACGGCTTTCATTGCAAGTTTTTTAACCTCAAGTCGGATATTCAGGTTAAAATGCATTTCGCAACTTTGCGACTTCGCTGCACGACTTTGCGACTCCGCGACTCGGCGACTTTGAGACTATGCGACTTTGCGACCCCTCCACACATTGAACTCCTACCCGCTGCAGCTCAGAGAGAGCAGCCTGGCTGGCTGCGCGCTCCATCGTAAGGCTCTCCGTGGCGGCGCCCAGTTGTCGGCTCAGCTCGGCGCAACATTGCTCCGCTGACTGGGAGCGCCTCTCACTCGCGCGCCACTGCTCACGCTCTGAGACCATGCGAGTGACCTGCGGCCGCGCCGGAAAGCAAAACTGGGATTGAACTGAGATATATCGCTCCTATTTCTATAGAGGCAATCTAGTTACCCTGCATTACTAGTGTACGTTCTAACTCACAAATTCATCCACAGCCAATGCAGACTAAAAAACCAGTTTGAAACTTACAACACAATTGGGAATCAAACACAAATTTAGACCAAAGAAGGGCGCACTTAAGAATAATATTTGCACGTAACGTCATTATTTTATTAACAGTAGTGCATCAGAAGGCTTCAATAATTCAATGCCTAAATGCTTAGTTAAAAACTCATTAGAAAAATAGATATAGAAAGAGTGCTTAAAAATAATAATTTTATAGGTCAAACCAACGCGATTGATTTTGACAAATTTTACGCAGCGCCGCTGCACCGATGGATTTAGATTCGCCATGTATGCATACAATAGTATCGATTACTTGACCCTATAGGGTGTCTAAACTCACACTAATTTAGCGACCCACCTCTTCGGTCGTGTAGCCCATCTCCTGGAGTTTCTTTCCAGAACGTTCCAACTTCTCGAGCACTCCGCGCTGCTCCTCAATCTCCGCCGACAACCGCTCGAGTTCCTGCAGTTTAGAGTTCTTTTCGCATTCCGACAGCGCAAGCGCAGCCCTGCCGACAAACACTCACGTATTAGTACTATAAATAGAGGCACAAATTGGTTTACTTTTAATATTCTTTCCTCTTCTTCAGTGTACTGCCACATGGCAGGTCCTTGATGTCCAAACCTTCCACCCTACAGCCGATCCTCAGCCCTTCTCTTCATCGCTGTATACGATTCCTTCTGGAAATCGCACGCAGAGAAAATCCACTATCTATGCAATAATATTGTAGTTTATGTTTTATGCTAATTACGCAAACCAGTTATATCATTGTTACCGCACAAATTTAAAATAACATATCATCCTACTACGTGCCTAAAAATAAAACTTCTTTCTACGGATCGGTGACTGTGAACAAGAATACGCCTAACCTGCTCTGCTCGGCCTCTGCCCGGTAGTCTCTCGCCTGTTTCTCGGCAAACATCATCTCCCTCTTGCGCTCCTCCACCAGCGCGCCAGATTGAGTTAGCTGCTGCTGCAGAGCCTACATGCAGCGGCAAACCAAACGCAATGACGTCACAGCCATGACGTCACAGCCAGGATATCTCAGCTATAATGTCATAGCATGCCAGTCTTTCATAAAAATATGCAACCAGTTATGCAAGGATACTCAATACTTTAGATAAACTCGAGTAGGGAATTTAATGCACACAAGCAGGGCATTTGACTACAACAGTTAAATTTTTGGTCTTGTTTTAAGATCTTGGTCTCAGATTGAAATCTCAGAAATCATCTACTTGCGCAAAATAAACCCTGGCTTAAGATCTATAGATGTTGATGGCGCATTGCGATGATGAAAACCCATAATCCTGTATCAGATTTAACATGAACTGAAAGACCGAATTCACATATGAAGCAAAACAGTCACCGTAGGGTTCATTATCCTCGTATTCAACCATTTTCATTTCCTACCTAACAGTCATAAAGCTGCTTCATACCTGCTGTGTGAGCCTCTGCTGCCTCACTTCGGTCTGAAGCCTCTTCAGTTCCTGCTGCAGTCTCGCTGAAACCTCCACGTCAATCTGACCACAAACGTATAATGCAATCACTGAACGAACGTCACGAGTTTGACCAATCAATAAAGCACAATTAAACTTGAATGAATCATATAAACAAGCAAGAAAATAGAAAAAACTGTAATTTTAAAATGCAAAACAATTGCATTTACGCCCTGTACACACCCATATTTGCTTTCAAAAATAGTAACGTTCGCTCCAGATGATGAATTATGAATAATGTTAGTCGCACAACCTTACTATATAAAGCAGTTTAGTGTTTTATACGCGCGTTAATTGGCTGACTACAAACAGATGAGCCAATGAAACAGAACTATGCTACTGAATATATCCTGCCACGCGTGTACCTTATTAGTCAGAGGCTGCCATTGCATTTCGTCATTGCCCTTTGACGTTTCCTTGTCACCCGTTGCCCCCCAGTTTACTGAGGGCGCTCCCCGTCCCCTCCACTCCTGTCCCCCATGACCCCCTCGCCCCTCTCCCTCCCTTTCCTTCTGCAGGGCATGGTAGCCACGCTCCATGTCATTGGACGATTTTCCGATTCGTCGTTCCGCATCCAAAAGTTTTCGCGCCGAGTCGAATTCCGATAAATTTCTTGGCGAATAGTCTTCATCAAGGTCACTGATATGACCCGCGTCTCTCGAACGGGCTCTGGGGAAAAGAAGAACGCAAAATAAATAGACACATCATAGCATAACTTTTATCTTCAGATCTCAGTCTAGGTATAGTTTTTTAGTTTGTATTATTCTCATAAAAACTCTGATCAATTTGGGTTTGTCCCGCATTTGTTCTTAATATAATTATTTAGATTTTTGATCGCCACTCAGGCAGAAATCAAACCGAAATAACAACGAATAAATAAAGTTGCAAGAGGCAGTTCTAAGAAGAGTTTCGTCTAGGCTAGATTAAGCAAACTATTTAATATTCACGCAAACATAATATGATCTCATATAAGGCTCAATGTTCCAGACAAAATATGTTTTAAATACAATACATGTCAAATGCAAGGCGCTTCAGGTGCAAGATACTACCAATGCAAGACGTTTCAGATGCAAGATGCTCTACACACAAGACACCAGCAAAACTATTCATCATCACAATTCTTGCCTGGCAGTCGTGCGCTTGCTCGCCTTGGTTGGCGTAGCGGACCTCGCTCTTTCACGGGACTGACTCCGACACTTCCGCTCCCTGTCTGCCAGGCCTCTATACTGCTGCTGCTGCTGGAAACGTGTATGCAGCAGCTGCTGCTGCCGCTGAGGACTCTGCTGCTGCTGCTGCTGATGCTGCTGTTGATTAAGCAGCCGGTACATTTGCTGATATTCGGAGAGGAGTTTTCGTCGTCGTTTCAGTTCAGACATCTCCAGCTGCGTCTTCACATCGGGGACGCCTTCGTGAAACAAATAAACAATAATAGATAAAGGAATCAGATACCTGGATGGTAGTTCAACAAAAATCTTATCACACACATTGACCCTTCATCATACAAAGTCTACAAGTGTTATTCTATTTGGCATAAAGTGTGTGAAAAATGTCTGCATTAAAAAACAGAAAACGAGCGATAAAAGCAATAGGATATCAGCATGGCAAACAGAAATCCACGCATGTCAGCTACGTCACGTCCGAACTCACTCGATTTTAGCGCTCCCATTTTGACCCATTCTTTTCCTGAACCAATCGTTGACACTGAATGTCCATCGCCATAGCAACTGTCGTCATAGCAACCGTCATCGTTGAATTCCTCTTCCGTGGTGACATTCTCGGAGTCGCTATGAGCGCGGCGCCTCTTGGACTTGCCTAGCAACCAGAGGACGCAGATTTGTAACCAATTTCGACTGGCAAATACTACTATAAAATAGTCATGAAAATCTATCAGTACAATTTTCCACAATTCTAAAATGAAAATAAGCAACAGTGTACGATTGTTGCGTGACGCTCAAACTAATTATTCGCGTTCTCAAAGACGTGACAATACTAACAACGATTGAGTTCATCTGTTTGACTGCCAAGTAGTGACTCGCGTTAAATCGCCCATCTGATCAATAATACGCATATATTATCCAAATAATACGCATAATGTAAACCCATATGTAAAAGATTTATAACCAGAAAAACCTAAATTGCTTTGTTGATTCAAAACCCAACCGTTGAGTGACCTAATCGTAACTACATGTATAGGGCCTGCACAAGGCTACAGTTCAAGCGCGCTGAGTCTATACTTCGACTATATCTTAAACAGGCCTCCCTCTGCAAATCTTTTATTATTTCACTGCACAAGTTATGCTTCATTGTTCCTCTTCTACATATCAACATTGCCAAAATAACAGGCACAGTTTCAGACCAGAAGACTCTCAGATAAAAAGAGATGCTATTGCACGAAACACTTAATCCCTGAACGGCATTTTAGTACAATTCCAGCGACCTCCAGCCGGACGGGTGGTCGACGGTGCTGTCGGCAGACAGGAGACCTCGGACAGCACGAGGGACTTGAACTGTCGCTCAAAGTCCTCCGTCTCCACCGACATCAGGGACTCGAGGTCACTCGTCAAACTGACCCGCTTGCGCATGCCGTCCAGGGCCAGGGAGCGAGCGCCCCTTTGTCCCAGTCCCTCCTCCCCTGGGGGGAATGTATGGTTGCGTATGATCGAGCGCTTGAACTCTCGTTCAATGTCCTCGGTTCGAATTGAGTCGACATCAGTCTGGCTCTCAATTCTGCGTAACGCTGAAGGCTTTGATTCGTGGCATGCTTCTAGAATATATAGTAAAGAGTATTGGAATACAGCAAATATATTAAAATAGTTTAGAATCAAACAATTAAGAATTGTTCGCAATAAAATCTATCGCAAATAAAGCTTTGCTACTTTTGCCCGTTCCGAATTTCATAGGAACATATAAGACAGGGATACTCAGTTGATAAACGACATTAAAGATGAATGTGGAAGTACAAGCATAATAGGGCATACGTAATTGCTGGTGTCACAAATCCATCAATTCAATGTACAGTCACATGCACTAGGGCTAATGAACAACTGTGCCTATAATTCTCTGCCAATATTAAGCCAAATCAGTACGATCCCACCCAGTTAACTATAACATTTGCAGGGCGCTCCATTTCATAAGATGATGGCGAAATTTTACAGCATATAATCTCATACCACGTCGCATACGCGAGCTAGGCACATATGTAACCTGTGACGTATGTCGCATATAAGGGTATAACTGAGGATACAAAACTTTAAACAGAGAACAATAAAAATTTCATGCGGGAAGATTTATTCTGAATGCTTTCAGATTATGATTGTGTCCTATTCGCAGAAGAAGAATTAAATCATAAAGCGTTATTGTTTGAATGAATTTAAATCTCGAATGTAACATTGGTCCTGAAAGGGATAAATGAAAAACAGCCAGTTGGACACAAACCTTCGTATGTCGACAGGTTAGCCATCAGTTGGTTGAACCTGGCTTCTACGCGTTCCGCTATTTCACACTTTATTCGCTCATCTGCACAAAAGAAGTAAAAATACATTCAAAAAACAAATGTCCAATGCAGTAATAGAGACTACAGAAAGTGAAGGCGTAAGCATCCCCAACAAGTACTAATTTTGCCCTCAAGCAAACTGTAAATACTACTTGAAGAAATTGCAGTTAAAACTCAACCCTTGGAAGTTCGT
The DNA here is from genome assembly GCA_034695025.1 of Chamaedrilus cognettii. Classification (NCBI taxonomy): domain Eukaryota; kingdom Metazoa; phylum Annelida; class Clitellata; order Enchytraeida; family Enchytraeidae; genus Chamaedrilus; species Chamaedrilus cognettii. The sequence goes on from JAQIWG010001339.1 coordinate 18,778, forward strand.
CAAAATCTATAAAGGCATCTTAAAATTTAAAACCAAGTTATCCCAAGTAATTCGACTCAGTCAGAGTGGAAGAAAAACATGAAAGAAGTACACGCACCAGAAATTCATCCTAAATTATTCCAGTGAATGGGCATGAAACTCATTACATAATTCCACGCAGGTGCAGACGAAGTCAGTTGGCAAAGAAGCATACAATTCGAGATTGGAGTACATCAGAAATTAATGCATTCTAAATCATTATTACTGCAATCTTTTGAGGATATCTATATCTATAGAAACTCTTATCTTACATGTATAGTACCGTAGCCTATAACGATATTAAATTTTTTTTCGGAATGACTTGGGTATTCTAATTTTTATGTTTTTTGACTGACCTATCTCGTAATGCCCATCACAGTCCAGGCGCTGACCCAGCCCGCCACCGCTGAATGGACTGTTGCTCAGATCCATGTTGAAACATTACACTTGCTATAGCTCTCCTGAACACGTAGTAAAGTGGAGTAGAAATTGACGGCGAAAATGTCAAAAAAAATAAACAATATTTACAGAAACGAGAGATTTTTTGGTAAAGGCAAGATTAGAGAAATTTAAGAAATAACCAAAAAAATCCCATAAGATTCTTATTAAATTTTCTATAATTTAATAATCAAATTTATAGAATTTCTTTTGAATTGAATTTATGCATATTGTAGAATGTAGTATTTAATCATCACTGAAGTTTCTAATGGACTGCAGATTCTATTAACTAGTGTTAACAATAAGTATTCCTTGTATAGTGATGATTCAATGCTGCATTCTACAATATTCATAAACTCAATTCAACAGAAATTCTACAAATTCAATTCAATTGAATAAAAACAACCACATATAAATTTCAACTTAGACACTAATTGTCTTGTCTCGTGGCTGCAAGAGGCCATAACTCGTAGAACAACGAAGGAGGTGCATAACTTCATTTGACAGGGTCAACGATGCGTCAGGACTCGAGACCAAACTTCACCGATAACCTCCGCTGCAGGCCGTGTAATTGCTGCGGATCGATATACAGGCGCACGCTGAAAGCTAAGTCCCACTCCGATATGGCTTATCGCTGATGGACAGCCGTGTCTAATTGTTCTCGACAGTTCAACATAACATTACGCTATGAATATATTCAGTTCACTCAAAAAGTAGAGAAACACACACACACGCACAAAATAAAACGTACCAAAAAGAAGAAGAGTAAACCTTGAATAGGTAAACATAATTATGCTATACGATTACATTAATAATATCAGTTCCACAGAAATCCCGTATTATTATCTATGGTGCAATACTATATCGGAGTAACAAAATGCGGCAGCATTGCTGCTTCTGCTATACAGTTGAGACCAATTCTAAGAGTGGGGAAGTAAATCGCATGTAAATATATTGATACAGATATATCTCATAACAAGATGGCTTGATGGTAATAGGCTACAAAAATCATAATCTCCACTACTAGTCCTACATTTAGGGCTGATTTTTTCAACACAGATTAAATGGTGGTTCAAGATTTACCCTATAGATTTTTTATAGGCTAAATCCTGAACCACCGTTTAATCCGTGTTGGAAAAACCAGCCCTACGTAGGCTTATAGCGCAGCAAAATCAACAGATTATATTTAAAAGGATTTTATTTTATTTTGTAATAAACGGATCGTTTTGACCTCTACACGTGCAGCTTAGCTGCAAGCCTAGCTGTTCGATTGCACCTAATCGCTATGCTAGCGGCAGCTTAACAGATTTAGCCTTGCCCATTCAATTACAACCGATATACAGCGAATCATGTATGCTAATTAGTGCATATACCAGAAGTCAACGAGTCGCTACATGCGTGTAGCACATAGATCCGAGCTGTGAGAGATTAGCTCAAGAGTCTTAATGGAGATTAACAATAGAACGGGCTGGCCATACAATCCAGTCAAGGGGCTGTAATAAATGAATAAAACTGACCATCATGGCAGGCTTTATTGCATCAGGAAAATTGTGGTATTTGAACATAGCCTACAGGCCATACTTATCGAATATTTATTAAGCGTAGCCTACTTATCGAATATATATAAACATGTAGGCCATAATTGCTTCGTACTATAGGTTTTAAGTTCAGCAGAATAATCGTCAAGATAATACCAATTAACCAAGCAACCACGTTAGTTCAATCATGTTATTCCAGAAGAATAGCTGGAGAACAAACTGTACAATAGGCCACAAATTGGCCATATCAGACCATACAGACCAATCGGTTTTAAAATTGCCTGTTAGTCAATTTATTTAACAAAAAATTAAAAAAAACCTCTTATAGAAGTCATGAACTATTTTCTTTTACTTACAGTAGATATTGCAAAGCATTATTTTGCACATACATAAAATTGCTACAGTATAAGGCTAGTTAAAAGATCAATAATGCCTACGGACACAAAAAGCGTCACCTGTTCACACACAGTCTCAAGACTTACGGCGTGTTGGGATGTATGCCGATTACTTCTAGCGTACTCCACCAGGCCTTAGGCCTAATGCAAGGATCTTTTTGACCAATAATTGTGTGTAGTTATAAAGTCAATTTTGAGAGTTAAAAATCTCAAGTTTAACACTACGGGTGCAATCCGGTGCATTGATAAATTCATTTGTACGTGTAGCATTAGATAGGCTTGTTCAGCTACACTGTGTCACTGTTAAGATGTGTCACAGCCATTGTTACGATAAATAGTATTGAAATCGTAATGAGTTTACCGCATTGAAGTCCCGGTCGACTCAGCCCGCCTGACAGATGAACAGTTCTTTGAATTACTCCATTGCTCTCTGAATGATACTTGATACTTGATACCCTTGATGCCCGTTGGATGGGTCCGCTTGAGCAAACCTGTACCAACGGCTGACCGGGGAAATAGCTTATCTACAGCTTATTTCAATCCCCTAGTAGTTCTCAGGTATTTGTCCAACTCGCCCTTAAACATGTTGACAGTTGGGGCTTCAACAAAAGCATGTGGCAAATTGTTCCATGGGATACAGACTCTATTCCCGAAACTATACTTTGCAATATCAAGTCTAAACCTTTTCATTTACAATTTTAATTTTGTCCCCTTCCTCATTTTTTATCTCTAAGAAAGAATTCCTTCTCCTGCACACCTTCCAGTCCATTCATTATCTTAAACACCTCCAACATAGCTGCTCTCTCCCTTCTTGTTCCAATATGGTTATCCCAGCATACTTCAGCCTCCCTTCACATTCCATCTCTCCACACCCGGTCATCATCCTAGTAGCCCTTCTTTGCACCTTTTCCAAAACCTCTATGTCCTTTTTAAAGTGAGGCCTCCAAGCCTGTGTACAATATTCTAAATGAGGTAGAACTAAAGATTTATAGAGATTTACCATTATACTTCTATTCCTACACGCAAATGTACGCTTTATCATACCCAAAATTTAATCGTCCTTTTTTGCTGATTTCAGACAGTGGTTACCAACCTTAAATGTATCATCAAAAATCATCCCAAGTTTCTTCTCTTCCTTGGCAATAACAAGTTCCCTTCCCTTTATATGATATTTTGCTTTCTGATTATGTACTCATAAAGGCATAACCTAGCATTTATCAGTATTAAATCGCATTTCCCATATATCTGACCATTCGTTCAATTTTTGTAGGTCTTCTTCAATCTCCTGTACTTCTTTTTCCGACCCCACCATTGCCATGCGTTCAGTATGTAATGAATCTGTTGAGCTTTCCGTTGATCTCAAATAATCCAAAAATAACACAATGTAGTAGTCCACCGTGAACAAACCATCGCCATTCATAATTATGTCAATGCATGGCGGATTTAAACAATTAGGGTTATGCATATAGCCTATACTTAGGCCCCTATTGCGAATGCTAAATCCAGTTTAATACAGTTACGCAGTAAATAACTTATTTATAGTTACTAGACCTACACCGAGCAAAGGCGTCTCATTGATTCTAGATCGAGCCTACGCGATACATTCCAATCGTGGATCGAACTGCAGTGCACTATATAGCCTATACTTATATATATACTTGTACGCTCGCATGCCTGACTTCAGCAGTGGCGTCGCCAGGATTTTACGTTAGGTGTGGCGCATGAAAATTATCACAAAATATGGTTAAATTTCATTGAATAATTTGCACGAATAATGTTCGTAATTTCAAATTGCTGCATAAAGGAAACACTCAGGGCGGGTTTGAATATTGATTTCGAGAATCCGTTGAATTGTATTCAACGCACGTATTCAACGACATCGTTGATTCGCAATAGTATTTATAATTGATACGATATAGGCGGGTTTCGATCCTTAAAATGTGCGAAAAGTTCAGGTGTGGCACGCGCCACAGTGCCGTGCGCATGGCCGGCGACGCCACAGGTTGGGTACCAGCGCGGAGCGTATAGAAATAGTCGTGAGACGGGAATCTCGAGAAGTTACCGTTTCCTATGCAGAGATCTCCATAGGCGATCGATCATAGTCGAGAAACACGTGGCGGGGCGAATCTACAAAAACACGAGAAATGTCCATTTACCGGTGCTATAACGTTCAGCCAAATAGGCCATGCAATTTTTAACACCAACATGAAGAACACGCAGCCTACACCGCATGCAGTGTAGGCTGCGGCTGTCTGTTTAAGTGTTACAAATTTGTACAGCCTATACAATTTTGTATAGCCTAACATATAACCTATAGCCTATACTCTACCATATAACCCATAGCCTAACATATAACCTATAGCCTATACTCTACCATATAGCCCATAGCTTAACATATAACCTATAGCCTATACTCTATCATATAGCCCATAGGCTAACATATAGCCTATGAGTCTAGGCTATGAGTCTAACATGAACTCAAAAGTTTGCAGTTATAAGTAATTAAATCAGAGTTTTTTCCAGGCCTACTTTTGGAGCGCCGTGTCGTGGCTGAGGTCATTGCTAGGGCGTTGTAGTGTAACACTCCTTGACATTTTTGAAGTGCTGGCTTCTCCTTCGTTTAATTGGTGAAGCGCACATTGCGCGCGTCCACTATAACACCCACGTTAGCATTCACAGTCCAGCTGACTCTGGATCTTGTTCGCCAGGTCCCAGGACTGGTGAGCTGTGACAGGCGTCCAAGGTAACGTTTCCGCGGTGCAGTGTTGAGTTTAGGCCATTTTTTTCGGCCATCTGCCGATTAAATCTGAACCTGTCGGCCTACTACTACGGATTAACATTATTGCAATTTTCTAATTAACCATCATTGGCTAATAATTATTATTGTGATCGGTTGTTTCACAAATACACCGGCCTCCATTTAAGTCCTAACCGGCTTTTGGACTGGCAAGCCGGAGAAACGAATCTCTGAACAAGCAATGCCGGGGATTGAACCCGAGTCGCCAGCGGCGGCGAACATACCGCTGAGCCACCGATGCTTGCCCAGTATTTGTATCATAATCATCCTAATTACAGTCTAGCCCACGTTTCACGCGGTCATCAGACGGCAAGATAATGCTGAGCAATGATAGACCTGGCTGACCAGTAAACCATATTTTCCCGTTGAGAAACCTAAGGCCCATCATAGCCTAAGCCAAGCGCCTGCGGCGGTGACAAAGAATTGCACCGGAAAAAATCGAGCGACGCGATTCGCAAGGTAACCGTCTGCCTTGAAATCCACGAGCGCCCGGCTAGCCAAGCGTGTCGGATCGAGCGAGCGTCTTAATTCAAGCGCAGTTCTTAGACTGGCCGCAGAGCTCGCTCGAAACAATTTCCGGTGTCGCTCTACCGAGCGAGTCAACAGACTCTCTTCACGAACCGAGCCAAGAATGCTAAGTACCGCGGTCGTCACGGCTGACTGCATGCCGGTAGGCCCAAGCTTGAGTTTAACAGGTGATCTATCGACAAGCTTACAGCTGCATAATATGCAGTGATATACATCATTAATTACGTGCATAATACGAAGGCGGTGCCAATGCATTTTTTTTCAAAACTTCTTTGAGAGGTCCCAATGAAAAAACGACGTCTCTCGGTCTTTTGCCCGTGATTCGGCACCCAGTCGAGATACTGCGGTGACCATAGAGCATGGGACAAAGGAACGACCGCGCCGCTCGATGTTTTCCCGCGAGTCGGCTACCGACGGTAAACCTTAGCATTAGGCTATCATTGATTAGCATTAGGCTATCATTGATCAGCATTAGGCTATCATTGATTAGCATTAGGCTATCATTGATCAGCATTAGGCTATCATTGATCAGCATTAGGCTATCATTGATTAGCATTAGGCTATC
>JAQIWG010001340.1:0-25055 GCA_034695025.1 Chamaedrilus cognettii
CCCCGGCCCCCCCCACGTTTTATCGTGAGGGCATACTGCAAGAAGAACTAGAATGTGCCCTTGGCTGTTGAGCCTGACCAATCCTGAGTTAAGCGTCAAGCAACACCAATGTCGTCAGCTATCGCCAGCTATTGAATGTCGACGAAATTTTATGCAATTTTATTTTGCCATGATGCAGCCTATACTGTAGTAAAGCACAGTGGCGTCACCAGGGGACTACGGGGGCTGCGGGGGGTGCGGGCCACACACTACATGTATTAGCAGGGGCGACATCAAAGATGCGAAATTAACATGACTGTTTAACACAAGAGTTGAACAGACTGTGATTTTGTCTTTTGGTGTCCCCCTCCGTGTGATGAAAAACATTTGAAATTGCGCTGTGTTCGAGTGGCGGTTGGATAATCTTTTTAGTCGGAATCCCCCCCCGTCCTCCCCACACGCTTGTGAGTTTTTTCACTAGAAATGATGGAATCCCTGTGACACGACTGTGGCATCACTGGGGAAGTTTGGGAGCGGGTGACACCTTGGTGTCACGGCACTGGGTGACACCAACCCTAGCGACGCCGCTGGCAAAGCATCATGCATTAATGTCGGCCACTGTTATTACGAACAATAATCATTGTAAGTGCATTTGCAGCAAAATTAGAAGCCAGGCACAGAATGTTAAAATTATTAACAATAGAAAAATTAACATTCATCTGTTATGGCTTCTGGGACTTGGACAGGGTTGGTAGGCCCTATCACAGTCAGTCAACATCATGAAAAATTTAGGTTAGCCCCAAGTCTGATATTTTAGTTAAAATGAACAGTAAAAAAACATTTCTGCCCAACGTCTTTGCGACTTTACGACTGTGACTTTGCGACTGCTTTGCAAAGGATCCACTCCAGCCTCCTCCTCGACGCGCAGCAAGCCTCGACTAGTCTGTCGTTATTTTGAAGCCTTTTTCATAATTTTTCTGCACTACATTGTACAATAATGCAGCAAAACCAATGAGGTATTAAACAGAAGTCTGCTGGACGAAAGGGAGTAGCACTAGCCTACTGTAACTTTGGATTTGACTTAAAAGATTAGCAAGACTTAGTAATCCGTTTTCATGCTATGAATATTTGACCACGTAGGCTATAGTCAAAAGCCTAAGCCAACACCGTTTATCAACTTCAACTTCAACTTCTCTACTGCACTCCACCCTTATAGATGATTATTTGCAGGGCTGACGAAATTAAGCACCTTTGCAAGGGTGCACGAAGTGACTCGAAATCTTTTGCCGCGGCCGGTTTATTCCGCTGATGTTGTCGTATCACGTCGTCACGCCTTCAATCAGAATGAAACATTTCAGCCCCCAACTAACGTACGCCTATGTGCAGTTTGCATTGAGCGCGTGTTTCCCAATGTCTCTCCAAATCGTCTAGTCAGAGCAAAAAAGTTTCAACTCAAAAATCTTCAGTTTTAGGTTAACAGTGCATATTAGAATGTTTACCAACTATCTTTAGTTCAAAAATATTCCAAATGATGTACCAATGCCTATTATTGAGTTTTAGAGAATCATTTTGTTTCAACTGCAGAGATTTTATAATATCTGAGAACAAAATAATGTCAAGTGTAGTTGGAATAATTTTGCTATTTTGAGTTGGAACTTTTTTGCTCTGACTAGACGAAATAGCCTATGGGTAACCGCAATAATAATATTACCGACGTTTATAGTTTTTATGCACAGGAGCGTAGACGGTCGACCGCCTAAGTGTAACAACTCGGTGTAGCAGTACACAGGTCCAATGTAGTTGCCCAATATAATGTCTTACGCACCAAATAATGTTTAATAGCCCAGAAACATTAGAGCGTTCGCTTTCCACCGTGCATATTTTGCATGCAACCATGCTAAGAAAATTGCAATGTAAAAGGTCTTAACTGGGTTTCATGCAAGCCGTGCATGCAACCCAGTTAAGGAACGAGCCGTGCATGCAACCCAGTTAAGGAACAAGCCGTGCATAAAACCCAGTTAAGGAAATCGTTGTCATGACAACGGACATTTTACACTGTAATTTTATTAACATGGTTGCGTGTAAAATTGCATGCAAAAAATGCGTCGTGGAAAGGAGGCGTTAATGTCCTTCTTGTATGCACTATTACAGTAGCATAACGTCGATGAAATGACCCGGTACATTGACTGAAGAGCCCATAATATCTTCATTATCGAATGAGGGGCGCTTTGTTGTTAAAACGTCCGCGTGGCTCGCGTAGTTACTGGCTTCCTGACAGGTAGAAGTCTGGCTCGGTGTTGGTTGGATTATGGGTGATATTCATTACTCCACACCTGTTGTCGGCCATAGTAGTGAGATTCACGTCGCAGCATTAAGCATTGTACGCCTTGCCAACTATCTGCATTGCGGCTATGCGTAGAAACGAAAACATGTTTATCGGTTTTTAAATTATAAATATAGCCTAGGCATGGGCTCATATAGTTGAAGAAGTGTGGCTATATGGGTGAGATTTGAAGACTCAGACGATGTTAGCAGTCTTGGATTTCGATGACGTTGCTGTTTAATTTCCGGTGGATAACGCAAGCGAGTGTATAGAATCAATAACCACAGGATCTATCAGATAGGCATATAATTTCATCTACTAAACCTTTTTCCTATAACACTTAACTCTGACTGTCTCAATATTTTTTCCGTAGCGTACGTCTCCCCCTCCCCCAAAAAAAACTGTGTCCCTGTAATAATTTAGAGAAAGAAAAGAAGTAAAAACGTTTACTGTATTATGCGACTATATATGTTATCATTCCTGAAGGTAGTGAGTTTTTTTAATGATCTGGTGTCACAGCGTGATATAAATTAACTTTTTTGACCACTGCCTTCTGCCTGCCAAATACCGCGCTCGATCCGCCCCGCCCCCCTCCCAGATTTTGAAGCGCGGATACGCCACCGCATTAAAAAAAGCACCACCCGCACAAACAACCCCCTTTGAACGATAAATTCAGCGCCACTTTCGGCCTTTGTATCGGTCACGTGACACGCCGACGTGTAAGAGAAGAGGCCTACAGCGCAGCAGCAGCGCGAATTGTCGTTCGTCATGGTGCATTGTGAGGCTTCGTTCTAATGCTGCGAGCACAAACCGTGCTTCGGAGCGGGTCGTGCGCATTGGTCGAACTGGGGCTCTGCTAGCAGGCGCAGCGCAGCGCAGTTGCGGTGTCATCATATTTAGATATTTGATATATCACATTTTACGTTAATCTAATGTAAGCCTGCAAGCATTAACTAATCCTCTCCTAAATTAAAAAAAAGATCGAATTTACCAAAAGCCTAAACTTAGCCATAGCTTAGCATTAAAACCAAAAATTGTGCACTAATGATGTAAAATAATAACTTAAAATGCAGGAAAAAGATACTGCAGTCGGCAACTGCGGTGCGGGTCAATGAGTGTACGCGCCGGTAGATCTACGGTTTATATGGGGCCCAGTTAATGGGGAAAGGGTGAGCTCTAGGAATGGCACATAGGCTATATTTTGAGAGAAAAATATGCGTTAGTTGTGATCGTTTAAAGCTCATAATATTAGCGTGATTGTCATGCGTACAGTTCCAAAAATCAGCTTTTTGAAGGCGCACCAGACAGCCTGAGATAGCAATCTGGTGCCGAATTTCTTAATACGCTTGGGACATAGCGTTTCCAGAGCTTCAAGCTTTATCTAATAAATTTCTGGTACACGTTCCTTTGCATCGAATCATATCGCTTTTCTGTGATATTCTCTTCAACCTCAATACTTTTGAAAGTATGTGCTGATGGTTATTGCCGCTGCCCCCTTCTATGTCCTATAGACTAGGGCTTCGGCTGCACGCGCGCGCGAATATAGAATATGCGCAGCTGAGCTTGGCACGAGCCACGTCCACCTCGCGACTCGACCTTTGCAAACCGCTTGCAATTAGCGTTCCTCTGCTGTTACTTTACGCAGCCGTGTTAAGAACATTGCAATGTAAAATGTCCGTAACTGGGTTTCATGCAAGCCATACATGAAACCCAGTTAAGGAACAAGCCGTGCGTGATACCCAGTTAAGGAAAGCGTTGTCATGACAACGGTCGTCCGTCCGACTTAACGCAGTTGCATGTAAAATTACATGTAAAATTGCATGTAAAACCTTGTGCAAAATATGCAGTGTGTAAAGGAAGGCTTAGGGATTAGCTTGAGACTAGTTTAGGGTTAGGTTAGGGTAAAGTTAAGACTAGGTTAAGGTTACGTTGGGGTCAGGCTTAAGTCTAATATTAAGATATATCGGTTTTTATTTATTTGTTTACATTTATTAATGCTATTATTGTGGCTGCAATCTGACTGCTAATAATTAAACGAGCGACAATTAGAATTCCGACAGGAGTCCTGTCATCCTTTGCATCTTATTTGTTGCGTAGGCATACATTGTAATGTCAATATTGCATTATGCATACCGTAGTGTTAAATTGGACATGATGCGAAGATGGATAAATCAATTGAATTGATTGGAATGTTGATTAGCAGCCGAATAAAAGCATGCGGTGCCACAGTGGGCGGGGCTTATATCAAGCTCAAGCGTGCAGATCGTACATTCGCCTCTCGCCTACTGCGGATCGCGTGGTGTTATTGCCGTGTCACAGCTCAGCGCGACGCTAACAGCAGCACACGTAGCGTGCGGGGCATCAGTTTCTACTTAGACTACGTCAACCTTGACTGAAATTTTCTGTATAACGTGTAGCTTCTTTCGGATGACGAATGCACGTGACTAACGTTAGGGAATGAAATTAAAGTAGCAATGGTAAAATGACTGCGTAGGCACCGAGCATCAAAGTCACTGCGGTAGCGAGGCCTATTGGCTCAGCCAACTCGCTGCAGGCGTATATGGGGACAATGCAGCGTTGTTAGTTGGCTCGGGAGTATGGACGATAGCCTGGCCAGGTAAGCCGAATCCGATTTGAACGATCTATACAGCCAGTAACGGATCGATGCGGGGTTGGGGGGGAGGGGGGGTGGAGACGTGCCCCCTAGAGTGATCTTTTTAGATTTATTTACCCCCAACGATGCAATCAGCACCGCAAAAAGGATTTACTTTAAAATCCCCAATATCCCGATTTTTTGGAGACAGAGAGCCGTCGCTTAAGAATAACATCTGCCTCTGGCTATAGCCTATAGCCATACCCTATATTATGTTAGAGTACTATAATATAATGGTGTTTTGTTATAAATTAGCCCCAATTTTTTGTATGCATGTCAATTTCAATTTTTACACGCGAAGTTTGGCCCGTAGTCTTTATGCGATCTCAGATCTTGTTGCTTCATAAGTTTTCAGCGGTGGAGTAGATAACAGATGACTACCCCCCGGTAAGATAGATTTTTGTGCGATTTGATGTCTATTCGCCCCAATTAGTCAACACCACTAACATTTGTGCGTGCGCCCTTGAACGACACGCGTTGGGTCGAATACTCGTGTGCAATTAGAATTAAGATTTAATTTGAGATCTGGTGCGTTGTTTGCATCGCCTCGTGACAGAACCAGAGACGCTTCATTGTCTAGTGAAAACACCGTGGATGATTAGTCGCTTCAATGTCAGTATTACGCAGGACATTGAGAACTTGATCAGATGCTGTATATGACTACTCGACATGAGTTCATTATCGCACAACGATCTGCTTTGCAGAAAGGGAGATTTTGCACGTACCGGATCCTGCTGTTGTTGTTATCATAAAATCATGCTATTTTAATTTTGCATCATTGCCAGCATCGTGTTGGCTCAAAATATTTCTCGCTTCGGTAGGAAAAGCACAGGCGAAAGATAAGAAAATAATGTAATGTAATGTACCATACAATTTTTTGTACTGATCTTGTATTTTACAAACAGTAATCGTACATGCAATTATGCATTTTGTGAGCATCGACCGGGCAAGTCCAGTGCGTCGAGTGTGTCGCGCCAGAAGCCTGTTACTCGACGTTTTAAACACGTGTTCATAGTTCATACTCATCCTTTTGTAAGATTGTGTTTGAAATAAAATATTGATTGATTGATTGAAAAGTGATATCATGAAAAAAATGAGCGGGTGATCATAACTCGACTATATTTTCAGCAGATAACCAATTTTTCGAGCAACTTATGAACTACTAATGGTGCATACCATTAAATTCAAGATAGGCTATGCATTAAAAGATTTTCGTGACCTTCGTTCGCTACTTGGCAACAATGATTAATAGGGCTCGAACCCTCGAGCCCTGGTTTATAAAACAAGGCTTGATGTTGTGACGTACACGAGCAACTTATGATGTAATAGCCTAATCGCTCAAAGTTTTTGTATGACGGACATGTTAGTGTTTAATGCCGGTCGTTGTACATTTTTATTTATGTTCTGTTGCATATCTACCTTTGGGGTGAATAAAAGATTCATATATAAACTGTAGCGTGAACGTACCCTTTATAGCAATGTAGCCTAATAGTACTGAATGCGCGGTGTTCGATAGCCTTTGTCAGTAGCGTTATCTACCGTATGTTGATGTAGGCCACCGTATAATAACTCGTTCGTTGACTAATTATTACGAGCGGTCTACCGTAACTGAGAAATATCCCCGAGCGCCAGGGCCTGATATTGATTGAGGCTGATCGATATGAAGGCAGATGCCAGGTCTAGACTGCACGCTAGCAGAACATACCGTATCGTGTAGCGGAATAAATGGGCTGTAAGGTCCGTTCTCCCTTCTTGGATGAAGGGACTTCTTGTTTAGGCCTTACTGAATACTAAACAGCCTAGCAATTGTATTAGTTTACCGTACATGTAGCTACATGTATGTATGTCTTTATGTCCAATTCGTCTACTCCTTGATATAATATGATGTGCATGACCTCCTAGTAAACTACACATGCTCGGGTAGAATTCCCAACAGCAATACAGGTAATTAGTAGCACTCCTAATGCGTGCCTTCTTATTTTTGCATTTGTATTTTTGTTTCTACACGGCTTCAGTATTGTATAGAATGAATGTTATCGCATACATTGAAACGGCCAATGTTTTTAGTATAATATAATAAGAAGCATATTTACTATAATTTAAGGTCGGACCGTGATGGAATTTGAGGATTTGTGGTTTGATTATTTTCAGGTTTTTTTGACCGCAATGTTGTGGTACAATATGTTATAAGTCACGCGAAAAGTCGTTGACAGTCAATAAAAGGGCGGATATTCCCTTAAGTTCTTTCACGAATTCAGTCTGTGCTTTCCCCTTTATATATTAGTCACAGGTATACGAGCGGTTTAGTATGGACGATAGGCCAATTATACTGTTGCTGAAGTTTGCGTGTTGAAACGCTGTATGCCGTTATTGTTTAACTCGCCGACGCGCTGGCAACGATCAATAATAATTAGGGGCGCGGCGACGACCAGGTAGGCTTTTTAAAACTGGGCGCGTAGCATTCGATGCCGGAATTCAATAATAATAGATATTGCATGCCTTGGGGCAGCGCCTAATTCCGTGATGAATTGACCTAATCTTTGCAAGGAGAACCTTGTAAATGTACAATGTGCGCTTTTACGCGCTACTGTTGTTTCTGTTATTCGTTGACGGGCGAATAATAATTCTTGAATTGGATCGTGAGTGGGATTTATACGCCGACACGTCAGCGGTTTTCTAAAGTAGTGCCAACTGCATTCCTTTGAAACAATGATTCGAGGGAATTAGTTCACCCTATTCAACGAGCACAATTGTCATGTATATCACTGAGTAATCAGTACGCGTCGTCACGCTACACGCCCTTTTGATCCATGCGTAAGTTATGATTGTCGTATTTAAGTAGTCGACTTTTCTTATAAATGACCACTCGTTTGTTGATATTGTGGATGTTGCTATGTAATTCTGACGCAGTCATGCTGTCTGTCGCCCATCGTGATTGATATTTGATTAACAGTTTATTAACGATCGTACAATGTTATGCTTTGATTAATATTGAACTAGATGTCAACGCAACGATCTTCGATGCCGAGTTTTTCATATTTTGTCCGATGCACTGACTCAATTATTTCTGATCAATTAGTGATCAGATGGTAGCGTTTAGACAATCTGAAGATTCTTCCTAATACACAGACCAGCGGGTAAAATACTGAATTTCTGTATTACAAAATTCATAAACTAAAGCGCTAAATGCGAGTCAACTTGCTCAGGGAAGTCACCCAGACTTAGGCATGAATCAATGGTCCATTTGCATCGTGCTTAAGTTAGAGACAGAATGTTATAGTCTAGACTCTAGAGGTCAGTTGACTGGTCCTTCTCTATGGACTGCTGAGCAATGACGCTTCATCTTGTGGAAAGCAATTGAAAATGCAAATGTGCCTCGGTAATGCATGGCAAAGTAGTTTTCTATTTTCAGAGCAGTATCGTGTACAGCATTGCGATATAGAATCTGTGTGTAATCTTGAGGCTAGAAATTGTTATGCAAATAGGCTAATGTGCTACGTCTGCCATGCACTGCAAAATAGGTTCTATTTTAAGATTAAATACATAACAAGCTTAGATTTGCACCGTAGTTTAATTGTTAGCGTGATCGTCAGATGTGAACAAAGAATTTGGCTACTATAAATCTAGAATCGGTACGCCAGAAATATAGCCGCTGGCGCACACGGCACCAAAAAGAAGATTTTCACGAGGCAGAAAAAGGGCGACTACTAGATGAGCGACTATTAGATGAGCGACTATCATATGATTGGTTGTCTAGAATAACTTGATTCTAGAGAGACTATTAGATGAGCGACTATCATATGATTGGTTGTCTAGAATCAAGTTGATTCTCGCTAGTCTTTGCAGCCAATGGCAGCATAGTTTAAAACTAATTCCGCCATTATTCCTTCTTTGACAATCTCATTTTTGTGTGCCGTTCAGCTTGGATGAGTTCCTCTCTAGGTGTATGGAAGTCCTAATTCTTTGGATGCTAATGTTTACCCTTCCACCTCCACTCCCCCCTCTCTCTTTCTTCTCCTCAAATGACGACAAATAGCCGGCGCTGCCAAATACACGCGCTCTGCTGCGTGGCGTTAATTAGATCTATTCGGCGTGCAGTTGATAGGCCTAACGATTTGTGCAGTATTAATAGCAAATTTAACATTGCGGATATAGGAAATGTGAAGCGAAACGTGTTTTCTAAATGGAAGTAATGGTGTAAAATTGTCTTTAAATATTCTCCGGTTCGCCAAAAATTAAGCACACTGTAGGGAATTTACGCATGCATAACTTTTTTTGCGAATGACAGTATTTATACGCAAATGTTTGCAAGTTTTGCTGATTGCAAAAAGATATGTTTGTCTCCGAAGACTTGCTTGCCGTTGCAAAACTCCACATTGAGATTGTTTGTAGAAACGTGATCGTTGTGACTGGACTCAGCTCGAAGTCACCTTTCAATCGATGCGATTTCAATACGACTTCATTGCGGACAGCCTGTGCTACTACCGCGGTGTCGACTTGAATCAGGTGAATTCACTTCATCTGAATGCGCTTGCAACTTAGTTAAATATTTGCGCGCGGCCTCGTAATGTCGTCACAGGCATTAAGTGTTTAATTTGAATATCTTTATTTCATCGCGAGCGATAGAGCGTTAACCAATTATAAAATGAACCAATAAATTAAATACGGAACGTGTACAAAATATACGGAGTACCAAATCAGTCAGCACAAGATACAGCAATAATTGTTGCCTATGCTAGCAGTATATAGTAAATAAGGTGGTACTCAAATTCACAATATCGTTACAATACTGTCACGGCCTCAACTGTTCATTTACACTCAACAATGGTAGTTCTGAGTGATAATTATTATAAATTATTTTCGGATAATTTCTACAAAAATCGGCATTGTCATCGCCATATTTAGCTGCAAGTTCGTATATATCATGCTTTCCTCTAACAAAAATATATCATGACAAGTATTATTTTCTAAGCCGTCCAGCTGTGAATAGAAAGACATTACACGCAGTGAATACATATGACATTGTACAAATTTGCACTGAAGGTGGCATAAACGTGGAGTTCACACAGGCTACTGATCGATGCATATGATATTAGCTAGCCAATATGCCTAATATTAATCAATTTCATTTCATTTCTAGCATTGCGAATTCCAGTCAACTGGATTGCATCAGTGTCCTGTTACAAGTTGTTACAACGTGCTAATACATCCAGGTTCACTCACCAAGTGAACCAGCCTACAGACACACACATAATTATAGGGGCCTAACTGATTTTAAACAGACTTAATTCACGACACGAAACGATTTCGTGTTAATCAGTGCCGGCGTTAGGGCCCCCCTTACCCTCAGGCCGGGGGAGGGGAGGCACGGCTGCGGGGGGGCCCACTGGGGGCAAAAGGTGCTCATATTTTCATACTTTTTCAGCAATTTACGGGGGGCCCATTAGGGTGATTAGAGCCCACTCGATTTGAAGCATGCTGGTAAGGTTTGTGTCGAAAAAATTCTGTCAGTGCTCTCCCCCGCCTCCCGCTCGTGAGTTTCGTTTTGAAACGCGCCGTGGGGGGCCCCACTAGCACGTTTTCGGGGGGGGGGGGGGGGCGCGTACCCAAACGCCGGCCCTAATGTTATTGGTGCTTGCGGCTGAGTTGCATGATTCAGCATCACTTTTTCTTTGACGTAAAACACTACGGTCGTTGTACCCAATAGTGTGCACTGTGAGTCTACACTTACACGCAGCCCGTTGAGACGTCAAGCTGTAATCTTTATCACGTGCATAGTAATTATACCTTTACCTCATCGGGCATTGGTTGCGACTGATCATCTACCGTGCTGCATTTCGAAATGTTAATTTTAAAGGGCATATTTTAAAGTTAAGCTAAGTATTAGGGGCATACGCGTATATCTTACTGTACATCAGTTAGTTGTCAACAGCATCTTTCTCACTAAGTCTCTACGGTTGTTAGCGTATTCGCTCGATAGAATTTGTGAAATAATTTTTTTACTCATGGCATGCATTCTTGTCAGATTTCATACATTCATACTATGCTAATATTATAACGGGCTATAGTCGGATGACTCAGGTCGTCGTCCTGACAGGCCATTTTTGTGAAATCTCTTAGCCCAGGGGTGCCAGACATTTTATTCTGACATACAATAGTAAGGTCGCACGAGCCAGATCCATATCCAGCCTGTCAACCTATACGCGCTTAATCCACAAAATGTCAAGACCATGGTGTCGTTGAGATCACGTGTATTAGACTTCAAGCGGGTATCGAGTCACTGGCGGAAGCAGGAAAAGGGAGACACGGAGGCCATGGCCACCCCCCCTCCTCTCTGGTAGCAGTTGAATTTGACCCTTTAAAATATTTTAAAAGGAAATGCCCACCTCATTCTTGACCGCTTGTCAAGTTGACAAATTGAAAATATAATGCAAGACAGCCCAAAATATAAAAAACAGTCGATGTCAGCACCCTCTAGTTCCCCCCGTACCCGCTGGTGAGTTTTTGCAGGAAGAGTTATGTTGCCTCATATGATCGATGATAAGTAAATTAATGTTTAGCTAACCCAATTCTCTAGAATTCTCTAGATGGAACTGAGTTTTTGTTTAATGATTTGACGTTAACTTGTAATTCAGTAACTGTGTCTTTAAGAGTGAAACTATGTCTTTTGAGATTTAAGAATTCTCTCATCTGCTCAACATATTTATTTTAAGGCTTTTAAAGTTTAAAATTTAAGGCTTATTTTATGCGCACCTTGTGGAATCTATTTTTTCTGTGTGTCGCTGTTCAGAACAACAACAAAAAATAACTGTCAATTTAACGCCTCTACCCCTCTACTTTCCATGGTTGGATTCGCCCACGTGTCGAGTCGTGTAGAATGATGAAGTGGGCTTGTCTGGAGTGTTGGTGACGTGTCGTAGACTACCTGAGATCGACGATCTCAAAGCGTGTGATGGAGTGAGTGAGATTTGAGTGTCGTTCGAGGAGAACTTGCTGCACTTGGAACGATTGAAAATGCTCAAGTATAATGAATTCTATTATCCTCTACATAACTGCGACATGCGATTGTTTGATCGAATAAAATTGTTGGAAAAACATAAAAATATAACATATATAAATGTCGACATCCTATATTGCAACGTAAACGAAGAAAATCAGAAACTTGCAACCCAATAGCATCGAATATCATTATATCGAGAACATATTCATAGATAATTAACTCGCAGTCACACCGCGAACATCGTGTTAATGACTGAACAAGAACGCCTATCGGTCTACATCGGCTGTTCATTTTTGTGAATTTCTCAAGACGCAAGATTAGGCCCATTCTTCGTTTTTAATTTGCGCGTCATTATTCGAAACACGATACAATTAACTATGAAGGGCTGTCAAATTAGGCGGCACAACTGCGCCATACGAGAAATTCATCACAATTATGAGAGACTCTAATCATACAGCCAGCGCGTACGTTTTCGAGTCCAATTAGTGTATTAGACAGGCCGGACCCCGCGGGTAATATTACATTTTAAAACTCTCGGCGTATTTTTAAAATGTAATTATGATATGTGAAGCACGACAAGAACGAGATGAGTGTGCAAGCGGCTGAATTCCAATTAATCTCTCTAAATGGGCTCGGAATTTAGAGAGGATGAGAAGAAGTTTGAAGTCTTTTCGTACATAAAGCCTACTGTACGGTATACCGGTAACTGATAGAGTTACTATAGATTTGATCTCGTCTAAGAAATATTGTCAGATAATGTACCGATTTGAAAACAACTATTTGTAAAAAAGGCCTACCGATTTTTAATTTTAATTTAATTTTTTTTATTATTCAAACAAGGGCACACACGGGAGCAAATCCCACTGGGTGTACCAGCAACAAAGGTGTACCGTGCAAGATGGTTAATATTAGTTATTATGGTGTCGGATTTACCGCCTTGTTTTAGCGCATGAAGCGCAATGTTACATTTGTAAGCAACGTGATATTTATGCTCGCGTGAATATGATCTACATTACATTGTGACACGTGTGCATCGAGGGTTGTTTGGATTTTGGAATAGAAGGAGATTTCATTCCTTTCAAACAGGATAGATTACAATGACACGTTGTGACGCAGACACATGTGCTGATGAGAGGAATTTCTCGTTTGAAAATCAGCTTAAAAGACTGTTTGAAGTGGGTCCGGGGGGAGTTGTAGTTTAAAGAACGTATGAAGTACGACATACTACAGTCCGGTTTTGTGTAAGAGAGCCGGTGACACCGGCACAGAACCGCTCCTTCTTCTTTAGTCACCATTTTCGACTCGCCCCGGGAGCTCTGGCCTGCAAACCAATTCTTTGTCCCCGGCTTGTAAGCGGTTCTGAAGTCTACTCGTTATACTCTTTTCCAGGTTTATTTGTGTCGATAATAGAGGCTTGATATCCAGCTTTAGATCATAATTATAGCCTACGTAGGCTAAGATTATGCGTAGCTGTTAGCCTAAAATTGAGTCGTTTGTCAAGACCAAAATTCTAATCGTTTATCTACGCTCTGCTCAGTCTGTTACAAACTTTTACAAAAGTTACATAACATACGCTTATCAAATATATCAAAAATTATTTCACAGCTCTAACACTATTCCTACGTTGCTGCTGCGCGACAGTGCACATATTGCAGACTGAGCAACGCTCGCCATATGTGAGTTGTTATTTATTTCAATTTTAAAACAGTCGTTGACGCCCTAGGCGGTCTAGTAAAAAGAAGATTGGGGGATGATCTCTAGCTGTCAAATCACCCAACATGACTCGATCAGCGGCTTCCAAACTAAACCACGGGGAAGCCGGACAACGATGTAATAATGTGACACATTAAACTTTAAGTAAACAAATTCAACTAGAAGCTTGCGAGTGATTTTGACTGAGAGAAAAATGTAAACGTCGTGTTTTGCTTATGCTCAGCACATGGCTGTAACTAAATTGACAGGAGTTGTGACTGATGGGATATGAACATGTAGGCGTGTGCGCGTTCAGTAATGATTTTTCTTGAACGTAGAATCATGCTCTGATCACGCTGTCAATACCATTTCTGAAGCAGCCTTAGTAATAGAGATGACAAGTTACGTTATGCTAAGATGGATAAGCCGATAAGTAATTAAGTTATGAATTGAAAAAATGTTTATCACGTGCTTTAGGATACATCGAAGCTGGTTGTTTTGTTTCTTACATGTCCGCATTGTAAATTATCGATAGTTCCAGACAACTGCTTGAAGCTATTTGGTGTAGTTGCTGGCTTGAGAGAGAGCGCGTACTTATTTGTCATTGGGAGCCATTGCGATTTCTCAACGAGCCCGCACTGATGATTGAAGGAATAAAAGTGTAATTGTTGTGCTTTTAACTTGGCCTTAGAAAACATTTTAATTGCCTCGTTTTCGTTTTATTGAAGTCATCCAGCCTATTTTCGCGGCCGTCCACCATTACACGGCGTATCGTCGAGCATGGGAAGCGTAGCTTCTAATATTAACGGGCATAAGCTACTTTGATACAATGACAATGACGGCAGTATAGCTACATTACACAATAGCCTACTTCTTTCTGGATCGCATGCTAAAGACAGCAATGCGTTTTAAATTAAAAGAACAATGATAGAATAAATCAATAAGCTCTCAAGATAGCGAATTGGAAATAAAACAGTGATTGTTGCCAACAATGCTGTAGCAGTAGGCCTAAGTCCATTACGCTGTTACGTACTAGAGGAATGAGAATACTTTCATGTTCTGTTGCCTCGCCTGAAATAGCGCATCACTAAATAATTCTAAATTGCACTGCCTGCAGTCATTGTCAGATTGCTGCAATCAGATAATCACCAAACTAGCATAGATCAGCTGGGTCGATATAAGTTGAACTTAATACCACCAACATCCGGACTCTCCGTCCAATTTAAAACTTCCTGTCGTGTGCGCTGGTGGCTGGGTGTGCTTTGTTAGGATGTAGTGTTCCTCATAATCTGAATAGCAGTAATCTGAATAGAGAATAAATGTTTTACAATTTACGTCATCCATCATGCCACGTTTCGTAATCGTTAGCATGCATTTAGTGCGACAGTTCACAATTCTATGGTACAGACTTAATTTCAAAGTAAACATAATCTTTCGGTCTACCATAATTACTGTACAGCATGAAATTATTGCTGCACGTTATTTTCGCGATTTTACTACGTAGAAATTTAGCTGTACACAATTTTTGCGTCTTTTGACGACTGACATTAAATATGCGATTATGTAGTTTTTGCTAATTTAGCGCGCGTGGCTTAATTACCGCGAATTTGATTGATTCGCAAAATTCACCAAAATTGCCTGCACGCGAGAATGTCATGTTTGACCGCAATAGCCTTTAAAAAATGACAGGTCAGGTTGTACAGCGTAGCCTACATAGGTCTAGTAATAGCATCTGAGCCGCTTTCAGTTGATCTAACTTCTTTAATGGTATCGAACACAAACGTTCTATTGTTGGGTCTATTAAACGTGGCCCATAATTAAACAGTACGTAATGTACATGTATATGGCCTAGATAATAGCAAACTGTATCTCGGATGCAGTTTGATTATGACACTAATAATTTAGCAGAAGATTTATTGTAGACACAGACCACACAGTATTGTGATATAGACCATGCCAAACGTTCGCACGACGACTAACACCACTAAGAACCGCGTTGGCCGACGCCACCATACGATTTCGCGCGTAATGTTACGCACGCACGCGTGTTAATTTCAAATTAGGCGTAAGCTTATATACAAGAAGCATCTAATCGTCGTTTTTGGCGTACTATACCTGCTGAACGTAACCCTGCCTGTACCGCATTTTCTGGTGCTTCGATGCGTAAGCGCCTCAGAAAGTTAACGGCCTTATCAACGAGAAATATCGCGACAAAAAGGATTTAATGTCTGGTCAATCCGTTGATGGATTCTATACAAGATCACGACGAGAGTATCAATTGTGTTCGGTTCGTTTAATTTGCTAAACTCATATGCTGTCGTACGATTAAATATCGTTAAGGTTAAGAATGGCGCTAGGGTGTAGCTGGAGTTTTGTTCTATTTTTTATTCGAAATCTTTCGGAAAATGATTGAAAGCCGTGTTGGTTTTACTATTTACAGCGCATGTAATATTTTTATATGTATAACGCATCCCGGTCAACTTGTGACAACTAGCTTTCGAAAATTGATAGTAAACTAAAAATAAATAGATTACCAGTAATCCATTTTTAAATTACCGGTAAACTATGGTAATTTAAGTACGAAAATTCCTAACCACCGACCAACTACCGAACGATTCGAAATACTAAATCAAATTTTCAAATCTCACTAGGATTCAACATCGAAGTACTTTCCGTCAAAAAGCAATATTTTAAACGAAACTCTCCAGGCTGCGTCATGAGATGCAGTTCAAGTGCATTTCATGCCATAATGTACGTTTTTGACAAGCAAGAAAGCAGGCTAAATTACTGAATTTACTATTATAGATTACCGTTAGCCCATTTGTAGTAAATTACCGACTTTAAATTACCTTAAATTATAGTAAACTAAAAACCCTTTCGAACACAAGTGACAGCCAACGCGCGCCATAATTTTATGGAACAAATTCTTCGAAATTGACACATGGCTTGTATGAGTTGTATCGCGTGGGCTGTGTGTATATTTTTGAATCATCAATTACAATTTAGTCAGAGAAATTTATTTTATTTTTTATTTTTTTCATTCGATGCTTCTGCGTGTTTTTTTTGATGCTGTTTGTTCCCATTGTCCGCCTTAGTGACGAATTAAAGAAATGATCATTATATATATCTCTAATTCGAATATATATATCTAAATTCAATTCGTCTGGAGAGCATCGAGAGCGGAAGAGAGGTTACTCAGGTTAGGGTTCTCAACCGGTGTTCTTCGGCGGGTAGCGTAGTGTTCCGCCAGTCAGCAGACGCAAAGTTGTACAGATGTTGACTTCAAAATGTGTTATAGCAATTCGCTTATAATTAGTTTCAAGCATAACAATTGCTAAAAATAAGCAGCAATTTTAGCAAAGGGCCTATAGTCACAGTAATATAGTTCTAGCATAGGCTAACACGTGATTAGGGGGCCTATACACATGTATAGTCAGTATTGACTGACCTAGTCCTAGTCCTCTTCAGTAGGCCACCTAGTGATGCTATCCAGAATGTTCGAGCACTCCTCTTCATCGACTCGTTGTGCCAGGAGGCTTAGGGCTTTTTATAACTTGGTGTACGTTCCCCAACCTTCTTTGAAAAAATTAAGTGTTCCTCGTAAGAGAAAAGTTTAGAACCACTGGGTTAAAGCATTCGAGAGTGTACAATGAATGTAATTTATTTGACCATTAAGTTCTCGAAAATCGGATGACCTTTGCGATAGATGGAAACAATAAAACCTGCAACGTTGACGACGCTTATAATTAAGGGTTGAGATATTCAGACAAGCATTCAGGAATGGTATATTCCCTATTCAGCAATGGTACAATTGTATACTCTTATATTGCTTGTAAACCCCCTTCAACTTGTGTATCTCTTTTCATAGGGTGCAGACCAGATTTTAAATAATCCTTAGGAAAAGAAAAATGTTATGCTTTTGCTAGGCTGTAGGTATTCTTTTCAGCGCTGTACGAAAACAGAACATTTCTTTAAAAAATAAAGTCGTTGCTCTGCTTTGCTATTGAGATCCGCTATCTGATATAAAAATCAAAATTATAAAGAATGCTGCATGCAGCATTCTTTTTGTTAAGGATCATGACGTCAGGTCGGCTGGACGAGTCTATAGTAATCTATACAACTTTAGTCCTTAACGACAAAACTTTCTTCGTTTTGAAAGGGTATGCACGTCAAGACAAAACGACCGAAAGCAGTCGGTGTCTCTACGGCCTTTTAGTACTGTTCTTAACGACAAGGCTTCCTTCGTTTTGACCGAAAGGTGTGCATTCACCATAACGAAAACATTCACTTTAGGTGTGTGCATTATGCTGTAGATCTAAAATTAGTCAGCACTGACACTGTTGCTGGTTCCAAACTTGTTATGATGTGTTTTTTGAGTTGCCCTGAGGCGGCCAGACTACCTGTTACGAAGATGTAGTGTAGTGCTTCTCCTGGAATGTGATCATTATTGTTAACAGTCTTTCAATTGTGAATCGTGACACTGAGCGACACTGATCATTTTGTGCATACATTGATGATGCTTTTTTAGTCCCTGTTTTTGCATTTACAATAAAGAATTTATTAGTATTTATACAGGCAGCATTATTTATATGCGACAGTCACGACTCATGACACGCACACGCGTGCATATTGGGTTCATAATATTTATACTTTCCTAGGGTAGTCTTTCCGTTAAAGTCGTCGTCAACCATTATAAGAATAATTATAGCGCGCATCATAACACAGTGATGATGCCGAAAGGCATCATCACGGTAGCGTCGCTGTAAAATTATTATGTAACATCTTGTATCCTACTTTAAGCTATTTCAGCTTAAAGCTAGGCTCAACGACTTCAATCGTATTGTTTTGTATTCATTTTTCAATCATATAAAGTTTGGACATCATTTTCATAATAGAATTTTTAGTAAGTTTTGTTCCAAAATGTTTGATATTAAGTTAATGAAAGTTAAACAGCGGACCTAATTTGATCCTAAAATGCTTGAAGTAAGTTTTCGTTCTGTTGTCTTTGCAGCGGCGTGCGGGCCTCAGGCATAGCAAAGGCATGTCGTCACTTAGATCCAGCTGGTCTATATTAAAAATGCGAACCTTAAAAAGACTTATAGGTTTAACGCCAGGACGATGAATAATGTCTCAACGAAACTAAAAGAGTTCAACCTTCTAGCGCATAGACGTGACCATATAGTTATTACTCTACATATCCCGCGGTTCCTGCCAGATCTCGCACGCACGCTAACATGGCTAATTTTAAAGGAGAAAGTTGCCGATCCTGGATAGCCTGCAGACGCCGCGTGCATTGCGACTTTCGGACGTTCATGATGTTACTCGGTGCGGTGTATTTCTTCGCTATGTACACGTTTCACGCGAGCCTCGATGGACCAAGCGTCCCGCGTGAGAACCGCGTCGTAATAGACAAGCGGGAACAGGATATTTTGGATAACAGTAAGTCTCGGGTTGATGCCGTGGTCTTGATGGCCGAGAAGAAATTTCAATCTTTGACTGGTTCTAGCAACCTTTCATCGACGAGCGCGAATCAAACTAAAAACGAGATTGAAACATTTTTCATTCCGGACGGCGAAAATGCGCCAAGATATCGCTTTGAGAAAAATCCGGTTGGAAACATTCAGTTGCAATCGCACGAGAACATTCCAGAACAATGTCGTCAGGAACAGTTTTATAGCCAGCAGGATAAGTTTCAGCAGATTGGAACCAACGTGTATCTGTACTCGGCCTATTGGGACGAGAGACCGAACGATTTCGACAACCAACACAACGGCACATACATTCGCCTCATGGCCATCGTTTGGAAAAAGGTGATGCCTTCATTAACATGCGAGTTTCCGCCTGGCGTAGACCTTGAAGGCAAACCTTATAACGTGCTCCGGTCGCAAGTGACCTACTATGAGATGTGCGAGAACCACAATCGCCCTCACGGCGGCTACATCCTCTCCTGTCGCGCTCCGCACATTACCGCTCCATGTTCCGTCAACATTACCTTCGATCACGAGTCCCTATCAGTTGCGATCAGAACGCTGAAGCCTCTGCCGACGCGCCGACAGTTCACCATCTGCGTCCCGCCGCTCTTCGGCGATGTCTCCCCCTCGCGAATGATCGAGTTTATTGAGACTTCGACGGCGATCGGGAACAACCACGTTGTGTTCTACGCGTACAGCGTACCGCCGAGTGTGCAGGGGTTGTTAGAGAGTTACGCGGCGGCGGGAAGGGTTAGCTTGGTGCCGTGGGTTCTGGATAAAGACATCGACGCGAATATCTGGTACCACGGACAGTTAATCGCCGTGCAGGACTGCCTCTACCGCAACATGGCGACGAGTGACTACGTAGCGTTCCACGATATTGACGAGTTTATCGTGCCACACAGCGCCACGTACTGGCCAGAGATGACGCTTGAACTCTCCAAGCCTTCCCGATGTGCCTTTCAGTTCCAGTGCGCCTTCTTTGACCCAAGCCTTGCGGTGAACTCCTTCGTCAGCGAAGTCGGACTGAAGCTAAACGCGTTCGGAGCGGTACGCCGGATGTCGAGTTTTGTCCGACAGCGCGCCAAGTGCTTGGTGAAGCCCTATTTGATTTTCGAGAAGGGGATACATCACGTGAGCAAGCCGATCTGGGCTTTTTTGGAGGTGGTGGGGGTGGAACCGGGGGTCGCATATTTGCATCATTATCGGGCGTGCACTAACGGCATGGGGGTGAGCTGCGTGGGGGAGACGGAGGATAAGAGCATGTTGCGGTATAGGGAGAGGGTTGTAGCGGGGTTGTTGGATGCGAGGAGGAATGTCTTACATATATAGCAGTGTGACCAGTGTAGTCAATTTATGCACGGTGAGCCAAAAGAAAATAATCTCAGACTTATCGCGCACTGTGGCGTGAGCGTTTCAAGTCGTGTCTTGATGCATAAAGAGGCGCTTTGAGGCGGTACACAAAGTTGCACCGCAGGTGTCGTTATGCAATTATTATTATTATCAGTAATAGTTGAACCGCAAACCATTTAAATTAGATGCAAATTGGATTATATTGATCGGAGTAAATTCTGATGGAGTATGAAAGTGTGAGGTAACTTTTTTGTCCATCATGTACTTCAGTTTTGAGTGGATGTATTTTTTTCAGGTGTGGCTGCAGTCAGTCCTAAATGAATCGTCAAATTGGCACCTGTTCTAGCAAGAGAATCTTGGCTGGTGAATGCTTGTCTATTGCGACAAAGTATTCTACAATTCGAATTTAATAATAATTAGTGATGTGTTTAAATATTCATAATCTACATTCCGCGTTGTGTGATTTATTTGATATTTTGAATCGTCTCGTCTGATATTGTCATTGCTGTAACAAGAAAAGTAACACAGGTCTGATATTATTCTCGCATGGACATGCCCTTTATCTTTGAAGTTTTAGTATGGATTTTTAAAAATTAGTATATTGTAGATATTACAGGATAGGCTTCATAAGAAATGAAATATTACCTATTGATATATATAACCTATGGCTTTATTGATTCTTAAACTTCTCATGGCCCTGGAAAAATTGGAGTGTGATCTTAACTGATGAAGTGGAGAATAAGTTTTGAGCTTTAACTATTATATGGCATTTGTGGCTTGCGGCTATTTATGTACATTGTTTTACTATCGTGGAACTGATAGTAGTTACTATGATAGTATTGATATCTTTAGTTTTCGTGCAAGCAGATGTCAATTTTTTTCTTTTTTTCTTTAGGTGGCACAGATCGTCTTGTCGTCGGGATAAATTCTGATATAGCTGTGAAAGGCTCACTGTTGTAAGAGCTGTAAAAGGTTCGATAAGAAATTGGGGAGATATATTTACCAATCATAATAGTAAGAGGCAACTGACGAAGGGATAGTAATGCTTGTAATGAACTTGGACCCTCCAAAGCGCAGAACAAGACTAAAAAATTGATATGTAGTTCTTGTCACCACAAGTCCTAGGTGTGTGAACATCTGCCTCACCGTCATGAATTATTATTATTGTTGTTTAATTCAAAATTAAACATAGATCCAAACCAACCAGTGAATAAATATGGTTTGTTTAGCGTGATTCCTTTTAAAAATTGTGGGTCACGTTTTTCCAACTTGCAACGTTCTTTGCGGCCAGCTCAAGTGATTAGGTCTAGCGCGTTATGTTGCAGCTTGTTGCTATCCTGATTGAAGTTGAAGTGCCTGTGGATGTGCTACCTATAATGATATACCTTGAAAGTGCTCTATGAATCAGCTTCACGTTGTGAGTAGGCCCAAATAGGCCTACTAAATGTCGTGGAGTTGTCGCGGGATGTTGGTTGTTGAAAAATATCTTTTTGAAAAAAAATCTTGCAAATTTTGCGAATCTAAGTTTCTTGCAAATTGTTTTACAAAATTTATTTTATTCGTGGCTGACGACCAATTAACAAGAGCAGGGTGATTCTATTTTTCAAAATAATACCTGTGGGCTGACCTGCAAGTGTTTTACAACGTAAGCTGTGATACTTACTGTATCACAAAATTTGCAATTTTGTGATATGTTGTTTCTGGATTCCTATCTGCCATTGATTTTGCATGCGGAAAAATTTATTTTCTCAAAACTCGCTCTCGATATATGTGAGCACGTTTTAACAACTTTCCCATATTTTTTTTGGCCCGGTTTCTTTCTTGCATTCTTATTTCGCACTATTTACGCACGTACTTTCTAGCTACAAAAATAGATTCGGGTTTATTACGATGAATATTATGTATGATGGATTATCATAGCCAATGTGCAGAGCAATATTACAGTTCTTGCATGTTCATTTTGTTACACGATATTCATAATTACCATCGACACATTCAACTAGTAAATTGTTAAAAAAAACTGATTTTTGACGATTGAGTTGTGAACGTGTGTGCATCAATAGATAAATTGTTTCAGTAATGCAGCAAATGATTCTATGAGTCTTAGGGTCTCTTTCAACCATGCATATTTTACATGCAGTTTTGCATGCAACCATATTATGGCGGACGGACGACCCCGTTGTCATGACAACGATTTCTTTAATTGGGTTTAATGCACGGCTTGTTCCTAAACTGGGTTTCCCGCACGATTTGCATGAAACCCAGTTAAGGACATTTTACATTGTACTTTTCACAACATGATTGCATGCAGAATTGCATGCAAAATTGCGTGTAAAATTGCATGCAAAATATGCATCTTCAAAGGAGGCTTTAGTGTTAGACTAATAATTGGACTCAATTGCAGCATTATGGTCTAACTTCATCCAGCTTGCGTTTTCTCTTGAGAATCAGTTTCATGCATAGCTGCAGCTATGCTCAGAATTCACCAGATGACGACGCCATGTCTCAAGAAAAGCTACCTACTCAGTAATGCCACTGCTAGGGATAATAAAGTTATGTCACTAGATTAGGGATATTTAAGTGATAGAAAGATCTGATTTTTAGCGCAATCCCCAGATATCTAGGAATAAGTTTTATAAAAGTGGTGCACTTTTTAATGATATCTGGCCATGTTCATGGCAAAAAATGCGATCTAGATATATTTTTGGCCGAGATTCCCAGAATCAAAGGATATTCTGTTTTGGCTCAATGGTATTACCGTATCTGCTGATTCTACTCAGCCAGTTCCGGTTTCAATCGGCGCAACACTTGCCTCAGAAAGGAACACTGATGATAACAGGACCCACATTTTCAAGCCGCAGCTGCGGGGGCGTGACCGCTTACGGGACGGGGAGGGGCGCGATCCATCCAAGCACCAGCGCGTTCCCTCTATGATTTATCCTTGTCCCCCCCCCAAAAAAATCTAGCGTGATTTTGGGTTTGAGTGAGCACACCCCCACACCCCGATTGTGAATTCTGCACCGAAGGGATATAATATGTGTTACTTCAACTTCAACTTTTCTACTGCACTCCACCCGAGCGGATGATTATTTGCAGGACTAACGAAATTAAGCACCTTTGCCAAGGGTGCACGAAGTGACTCGAAATTTTTTGCCGCGGCCGGAGATCGAACCGACTCTCTGCCACACTCGCAATCCGACGTCCGCGACTTAGACCACTCGGCCGAAACGCTTCGCCCTAGATTAGCACTCCGATCTGTTACAGATTATTTGTAATTTAAAAACCAAAGTTTTCTTTAAGAATTAGGTCCCCTGCCCCCACCTCTGCAATCTGTGGCCACGCCCCTGCTGCAGTCGGCTACCTCCGTAAAACGTATATCTTATCGGCTGCGTTCAGGACATCCGAGTGATCCGGCCTCGCTCTTTGAAAGATCCGGCAACTTTGAACGCGTAGTGGTGCTGCCGGCCACGTCGTACGATAAGCAATATTAGTGAGACAGGACAGTATTTTGTAAGAATTTTATGTCGGTAGAAATTCATCAATAGACCTAATCAAGTCCAAAATAAGAAGCAAATAATAAAAACACGAGTGGACGACCTACATAGCCTAATGCGTGAAGGCAAATTATTTATGTATTATCTCAAGCCAACAATAGCGTATTTTGATGATATTCTTGTGTCCAATCTTAAAATCTCTCGTTTTTGTGAATAACATAGTAATGCCGTGTAGAGTGCAGACTAGACTTGCCTGCTAGGTTGTATAAGCATGTAGCTCTTGCATTAACCGGAACGGAGTAAGGTGGTCACGTGATGCGGCCCAAGTTAGTCCTACGCTGTCATTGGCTGCTTATTAAGTGTCAGATTGGTGTTTGGCTGTGACGCGCAGTTAAGCTATGCAGCAGTGGGCGCCAATCCCATTTTTGCAATAGGCCTGGACTGGAGCGCAATAGAAGGTTGCGCGGACGTGATTGAGGACCGGCTGGTTTGTAGCCTACGATGTAGGATACATCATTGCTTGAGGACTTAAACGTGGCACAGACGTGATTGAGAATCCGGGTGATTTGCAAATTGCAGGTTATTGCAGAAATGGAGTAAGTTTGTTACGGGACCAGCCGCAGATAGAAGGCTGGCGATATGATTGGTTTCTGCCTGCGTCGACGCTATTGGTGCATTTCGATCCGATTTTGACGCAGGGTCCACAACCAGCGTTGCACTACAGAAGACGCTTACATCGAGCTAGCATTATGATAGCCTACAGTTAATCCTAGCCGAATGCTAGATGCAAGTCAAATTTTAATTTGCATCTCTCAGTGTACACCCCGGGTACATCCTTCAACATTGCGCACCTCTGAATTTTATAGAGCGTCAGACCCGTAGCGTGACCATTTTCCGCGGGGGGGGGCCAGAAGTCTTGCAGGGAGGGCAGACATTTTGGGTCTTTACTCCTTGACTCCTTTCCCTTCAAATCAAACTCATGAGCGGGGGTAGTGAGGGGAGGGTGCTGACAGAAATTTTGATCTGAGCAAGGGGGCAAAAATTTCATTTACGCAAATTACAAAGCATGGAGGGGGGGGGGTACATAAAA
>JAQIWG010001341.1:0-25052 GCA_034695025.1 Chamaedrilus cognettii
TACAACATACTTTTGAATGTCTCTGTAATCAGATCAAAAGAGAAAAGTTTGCTTTTGTTTAAAAGCAAACGAACAAATTTGATAAATTGGTCAGTGGGCTCAAACTTTTGAGCAATACTGTATGTTTATCTTTTCTAACTATTGTATTAGCGTATTACTATTTGTCGTCCAAGTGTTTTATTTTTACCGTATTGTAAATATTTTGATTACTGATATTAAAATTAATTGATCATTTATTATTCTTCTGTTTTATATTATTTCTATAATTTGAATATTTGTTGCATCTTTTTATTCAAATGTACAGTGTTTTCATGTGTGTAAAGCCAATTTCGCAATGAAAATCTCAAGGGTGTGTTGCAGAAATGTACGCTGTGAGGCGACGCTTTCTTTGATTTGAACAGCTTTTGCATCAAAATGTGTGAAATTGAAATGGGAAACCTTTGTATATCTCCAAATTTTAATCTGATAAACTTTGTAATTTTGCATCCAAAAAAATGCAATTTTTTCAATTTTTGTACAATGCTCGCATTTGGTCCCGTTACTCTAAGCTACACTCTGACTGAACCCGTGCTCCGATTTGAATTATTTTTGAAGTAGGATATGTGAAATTGAAGTCGCTATCACTTTGCCGCTGACAGTTTGAAATATGACCGTGATGACGTTATCATAGATCCCATGAAACTTCATCTTTTGAGGTTCTTTTTAAAAATAAAAGTCTTCCAGGTTTGATGCCCCCCCCTCCCCACCAATTTTTTTTTTCTCACCAAATGGGATCTAAAAGTGGACGATTTACTTCAAGACGAGCAGTTTGGTGCAAGATTCATATTTTTGGCTTTCATAGGAGCTAAGATTAGATTTTAGAAAATTTGATCAATTTTGTTGTAAAAATGCAGAAAACCGTCAGGTTTTATGAGGCCTTCAGCTGCCAGCATAGTCAGGTGTAAACGTCTGGCCTTTAGTCATAATAATAATAAGCAGGGACTAAAGAGTTAAGGGCCTGTAACGCCATGGTTTTATTGTTGCCGGCGCAGGGACTCGAACCCAGATCCTCTGGACTCGAAGTCCAGAGCTGTAATCACAACACCACGGAGCCTCACTACTACACCACAGCGCCTCGCTGCGCTATAATGTAATATAATAATTACGTGTTCTATTATATTAGTTGCGCACTGTGAGAGAGTTATAGTAACCATGTGATGACAATGAGATATTGCTCGCTGGCAGGTTTCAGTTGTTCCACCACACCCTGAAGGAGGTGACGGGCCTGTTTGACTGCTGGGAGCGGGCTGTGGGGACGGTCAACTTCTCTGCCTCTGCCGAGGGGCAGGAGGCCATGGAGGCTGCTGCTGCTGCCCTCAGCAAGAAGAACAAGAAAGCCGGTACCATGCCTCTGTTGCCTAGTGTAGAGTCTATCTAACAGGTACAATGCATGACCAATATGCTTATTGCTGCTGGCATTAATATCTGTGAAGGATTTGAAGGATTTGTAGTTTAATACCTCGTTGGCTTTGCTGCATTATTGTGAAGAAAAATGATGAAGAAGGGTTCAAAATAGCGCCACGCCAGACAGACTCGTCGAGGCTCGCCGCGTGTCAAGGAAGAGGCTGGAGTGGATGCTTTGCTAAGCTAAGTCACAAAATCACAAAGTCGCAAAGTCACAGTCGCAAAGTCGCAGTTGCAAAGTCGCAAAGTGCATTTTAACTAAAATATCCGACTCGGGGTTAAGGACCGTTGTCATAGACTATATCAAATTGTTATGTTTATATATACCTTTTTGTGCTTTTAGTTCTTGACAAGGGAAGAGTGGACAAAAACAAAGATAAAGAGGTAAAATTAATTATTAACATACATACGCAGACATTTATAATCAAAATACATTTATTAGAAGTATGTCATTTAGACATTTCATGGGCTATTTCATCATTCATGAGTCATATTTCATCATTTATGAGTCATATTTAATCACTCATGAGTCATATTTAATCACTCATGAGTCATATTTCATCACTCATGAGTCATATTTCATCATTCATGAGTCATATTTCATCCTTCATGAGTCATATTTCATCATTCATGAGTCATATTTCATCACTCATGAGTCATATTTCATCACTCATATGTCATCACTCATGAGTCATATTTCATCATTCATGAGTCATATTTAATCACTCATGAGTCATATTTCATCATTAAATATGACTTTTTCTCTGCTTGCGATGTAGGCTTAATGCGATCAAAAATGTATTCGCAATAAAGTTTTAGTTGTCAATTTTTATTGAGGCCATAATTTGATTGTAAGCTGTGCTTTGTATCGTGCTATGACACTTATATCCGTACCCACCATTGCGAGTTAACCTCGAGTTGGTCAATCAGAGAATTGAAAGTGACCGTTGTCAATCTCCTATGCCTAGCGTGACGTCACTCAATCCGCCGATTGAGTCAACTCGAGGTTAACTTGGTTGGTGAATACCAATATAAGAGTATACCTATTCATTGTGCTCTAGAATAGATGGTTTGACACTGAAAGGCTCTCGTTCACCGCTCTGCTGTTAACAAACAGCAAGCGCTGCATGCTAGATATTAGTCATTAGACGATGAAACTGCTAGGCTACCTTTTCACGATGCATATTTTGCATGCAATTTGCATGGAACGATGTTAAGAAAATGACAATATAAAATGCCCTTAACTGAGTTTCATGCAAGCCGTGTATGAAGCCCAGTTAAGGTAGCCGTTGTCATGACAACGGTGGTTCGTCCGCCTTAACATGGTTGCATGCTAAATTGCTTGCAAAATTGCATGCAAAATATGCATGGTTGAAAGAGACCCTTACTTTTTCAGACAAACGACGACTCTGCTGATAATGCGGAGGCTGCGAGGACTGAGGAGGAGAAGCAGGAGAAGCGGCTGTTGGCGGGCATCGGTGTTCCTCAGATCCACATCGACTGTGGCACAGAGCCCAGCGAGCTGCAGCCGAGTGAGCGCGTCATGGACGCGGCCAGGCTGCCGTCCACCGACGATGTGCGTTTTCCGTAGTTAGGATTTCCTCGGCGCAGTTAATTGATATAACAAGTTTTATATTATTATAGTAAATCTTTTGTTTACGTTTTGTATAAATATATATCTGTTCTATGTCAAGTTATCACTGATATGGGTTCTGTAGGTTCTGGATGGACTGGGCCTTGGTCCAAAGGGGAAGCCCATTCCGTGTCCGGCCACATTTGCAGTCATTCAGTATCCAGTAGAGCGTCAGGTGCCGACTTCTGGCGAATTGGGACACTACCAATTCATATTTCCGTCTCTAGAAGAGCTGTAAGCTTTCTGCTATAATAATTTTTTTCATGCTAAGTTGCTGATTCTGTGATACATTTCAATACTAAAATTGAATTATCTTCCACTTCTGATGGTGTAAGTAGAAATATTGCGTATTAGCATTTTTATTTCTAATATGAGCTTTTCTGTAAATAAGCCTAGACTCTTTTTTTTAGTAAAACTTGTTACTATTCTAGTGTCTTTTTTGTAGTTATTTGTATCTACAGCACTTCACACGTTCCAGCTGTTTTTTTCAAAATTCTGAGCTTTCGACCATTTGAATTCTGTTGGTTGTACAATCAAAAACACTGATCGCTTTTCTTTGATTATTCTTAGGCTCGCGACGCAAGAGGACAAATCCAACGATCAGGACTCGGAGGAAATGAAATCAACAGAGGGCGCCAAGGACCACACGTCCCCCGTGGGCAGGAAGCGCGGGGACAAGAGCGTCAAACTGCTGACAGAGGGCGACAAGAAGGAAAAGCGGCGCAAGACAAGCGCGACGAGGGGGCGCACCAGTGTGCGACGCTTGTCTGTGAACCGCATCGTGACCCCGGCGAGCGCGGCGGCCGTGGTGCCCGAGGCTGACACCAGGTGTGTGCAGCGTGATCGGTGGACACTAGAACTCCTAGGCCGGGTTTTTTCATCAAGTGTTAAAATTTAATCCGAGGTCATGACGTCATTTCACCCAATCAGCACAGTTGGAGCTTGATGGAGGATTTATTTAACTCCATGAGATTGGTTATACAGATGTTAATCTTGGATTTAAATTTTAACACTTGATGGAAAAATCTGCCCCTTGTTTTCAATGATTTAGCATTGTAGCAGTAATGTGATATATATGATATTTTTCATGCGTAAATCATTTATGGCTGCCTTCAACTTGACGCTGCCTTCCACTTGACACTGCCTTCAACTCGGTGCTGCCTTCAACTTGACGCTGCCTTCAACTTGACACTGCCTTCAACTCAGTGCTGCCTTCAACTTGATGCTGCTCTAGACTAACCCTGAGCTAACTAACCCTACACTAAAAAGCCATCTATGCTGCTTTTTTACTGCTGCTGTATGATCAAGCATTGCGTGTAATTCACAATTTGATTGCACTAAGAGACGCAGCTTACTTTGGCATGCTTCAGGGAGTTTGCGTTCCGGTGTAAAGCGATCGAATGCCTAGGTATGCTCAGAAATTTTACAAGGGTATAAATGAAAAGAGAAATCCGAATGTCAGTGGAAACTCATACTATGAAATGCATGTTTGTATTTACATTGTGTATGATCCAATTTAGAATTTTTTTTTTTAATAATGCGTACTTCCTTAACATCATGGCAAAACTAACGCTAGACATAGTAAGCATTTAATCATAAATTGAGCGAATTCATTGAGTTTTCTTGTTCAGATTGCATAGATGGGTGATACCAGCCGAAGGAGAGATAACCCTCAAGCTCTCCTTCTCCTCTCAAGTCGTTGGTCGGTTTGACCAGACGTTCAACTTTGAGATTGTAGGCACGAAGCGTCGCTACCAGCTGCACAGCAGAGGAGTGGCAACATTCCCTGCCATCAGCAAGGAACCTCGGTAAATCTTTATCTGTCACATTGCATTTCAGGATAATTAATGTAACTCACTGTAGTAGCAGCTGTAGAATTGATTGATCACAGATGTTGAGTCGTTGGCTATATTTTACCTATTTCTACTCTGTATCAACTTTATCGTTCTTGCTATTTTGAGTGTTGTGTAAATACTCTTTTAGAAATTTCACTTTTTCTGCCTTAAGCGTTTCTGCACTAATTGAATGCTGTAGACTTGGTTCTTTTTCACGCCATTATGAAATGTAGGCTATGATTCACCGTTTTCTAATGCCTACAATATATCAAAATATAAAAGTCAAAACAGTACATGATTTTTATGTTTGCGACCATTTTCTTAACCTGCTTTATTCACATTTAATGCTGATCATATCTTGCAGACTGGTGTTCCCACATCGTACCAAGTCAGCACAGTCAGACGAGATTGTACACAAGAAGTACATTGTTGCCTTGGAGACCTTTGAGTTTGGACCTTTGCTTGTCGGAAAATCCAGAGACAGGTCTGTTGCTGAGAAGAGCTTGCAAAGTATGGCTAAATTTGTCGTGTTTACTTTTGTATCAACCTTACTAAAGCATACTTTACATTTAATGCATAGACCTGAGTCTATCCATCCGAATTTAAAGCTGTAAACTTCTGCATAGAATTTAATTATAAATTAATGCTTAAATCCTGTGGCTAATAATAGTTTGGGCCTGTAATTTTAAGTCAATATCCATTAAATGTTAATAAGCTAAATATCCTGAGCTAATAATTGTGAGCTTCACCTTACTAAATTTTTTTCCTTGAGCTTACACTGCATGCATTGTATGTTTCAAAATGTGCGGCTTTATATGTGTAACCTTTGAACTAGATCCATTGTCAAAATCATGTCTTTTATATTGATCTCAAAATTTGATGATGAAGATACAAGGAAGGTCGCTATCCAGAGAACATGGAGCAGATTCACATTGTCAACTCGGGCCCGTTTGCTGTCGAAGTGAATTTCTGCTTCCGCAATGATATCAAGGAGGACACTTTCATTGTGGAGCCTAAAACAATGAGTCTGCAGTCTTCAGAACAGCAGGTCCACTTGGATCAGTTAATTATCTTCATTGGTTGCAATAGATTGCAGTATCTTATATGACTAAATATTTTTGGTTTGTCATGCCTCTTGATTCAACTTTTTATTAAACTGGTGTCATTTTCTTGAGTTTTTTGTCATGTTAATTTGAATTGCAGATTCGAAATGACTCTTTCCAATATTTAATGAATCTTTGTTGAAGAACTGATTACTATTATGGGCTGATCAGAAGCAAACCAAGTAAAATCAAAAAAACTCGTTTAAGTATCATAATTTTGATGTTAATTAATGCAAGATGAATTTAACGAAACAGTACGCACTGGTCTGAATTTTCGAATGCCATTATGAAGTTTTCTTTGATCTGTAAAAATAAAATTCAGCTTCCTGTTTCACTCTGTAAGCAATATGGGATAAATTAATTTGTTCACTTTTATCCCTGACATTAATCAAACAATTTCTATTGTTTGTAGTTTTAGTTTTTAGCATTGTATTGAGTTTTATGCTTATTTTCGTTTTTAATCAGCGCGTAATAACATTTGTCAGCTCGTCAAAAGGGACAAATTATATGCAGAGATGTGGATTTTGCTCAACGTTTTGAACTTTTCTCTGAATCTATGAACTTTATTTGACATTCGTGTTTGAATCTGCCAGCAGTATTTCAGACCATTTCTGCTTCGACCCATGTAGGACCTGAGCGTGTGGGCGTATCCCAAGTCGTCGGGCGTGTTTGAGGACGCACTCGTCTGCTGCATGACGGACAACCCCGAGCCGACCCTCTTCCGACTCAAGTGCCACGGAGTGCGGCCAGAGCTGGAGCTCGACAAGAACGTGCTGCACTTTGACAAAGTGCTGCTGCACCGGTCAGAGCACAGATATTGTTGAAGTTTTATTGTTGACCTGATTTTGTGGAGAAGCTATGACTGCTTTTATCAATTTTTTCAAATTGTGTGATTGATGTTAAATCGGTGCATACATTGTTCTGGTATTTAAATTTTAATATGTTTTTTTGTCTTGTTTTTGCTTTTAATTTTTGCTTCTTTATTCTAATGATGATTCATAATAATGATTTACTGTATGTGCAGTAATTTGAATTTGCGTGCTATTGCTAGCGTCAAGGAGTTAAATTTAAGATATCACGCGACTGGAACCCATAAGGTTTCGCCACACTAGCGCATGATCGAAAGGATTGCCGATTTTTGTTTGTTTTTCTGTCCATTGTGTAGGTGTGGAGACCAGATTTCAGTCTGTCAGTGATCTTTTTATGGTTGTCAACAGAAAGGACACGAAGACCATCATGCTGAGGAATCCGACGCTGCTGCCCGTTGCGTGGAAGCTGACCGGTCTCGACAACCTGGGAGAGGACTTCTCCGTGACCCAGGGCAGCGGGGTCATCCAGCCCAAGTCTGAGTTTCCCCTTCACGCGCACTTCAGGGCTCTGAGGCCCATCAACACGGCCAAACGATCGATCAGACTCGAGGCAAACTTTGTATTGATTGTTCCTTTACAGCGGCAACTGAGAGTGCGGGAACTGTAATATTAATGAGTATTTTTGCTATTAACTGTATGATACGCAACA
Organism: Chamaedrilus cognettii; assembly: GCA_034695025.1. NCBI lineage: Eukaryota > Metazoa > Annelida > Clitellata > Enchytraeida > Enchytraeidae > Chamaedrilus > Chamaedrilus cognettii. The sequence goes on from JAQIWG010001341.1 coordinate 7,533, forward strand.
AGCATTAGCATTATGCATGGCTAGTTGATCATTCATATAGTATTGTAATTAATGATAAATTATTGAGTGCTATTAAAAGTTTTTATGATTTTGTTTTAAATCTAATGATTACGTTGAAGCTGTAATTTTGAACTCGAAATATTCTTTAGATCTATACGCGCGCTGTGTAGGTGTCGGATGCTGATAACATAGTCGGACTGGTACAGACAGAGAACATTCAGGTCCATGCAGAGGGTTATGATGTTGCCCTTGATATGAGTTTCCCTAAAGGTAAGCCTACCGTTTAGTCCAACAGTAAGGTTTTATCATCGAAGCTTACTACGGGTATCTATTTCTTCATTTTTGCTGTGCCACGCTTTGCGTACGATAATTTAGAGCCTTTGTGACAAAAATCTTATTTCTACCTGTTAATTTTTTGAGTACCCAAAAAACTAGCTTAGAACAAATGTGAATTTTTTCAAGAATTATGTCAAAATTCGACAATGACGGTTAAGAATGATCCAAAAAGCGGACAGAATATTGTGATTTTCCCTTTTTATGGTATTTCTGGTGTTTCTGATGTATTGTGCATCAGTTTTCTTTTGTGCGATAATTTTTGACTAAAAACTAAAATTTTTAGGCCATTTGTACAATCATTTGTATAAAACATGGATAACACAACACTGATGGCCATATTTGATATGCATTTTGTGGTGTGTTAATTGACAATCGAGGTCAAAAAAGTCGTGCGATCACGGACGAATTTTTAAGCTAGTAGGTTGTATCGTCTAAGAAAATCAGATGCAAAGACCATTCACTGATATATTTTCAGAAGAAACGACACATTTGATATTTGATGTTATGATTTATGCTTAGGGGCCGAAGGAGGAATTGATTTTGACATCGTTCGAGTCTTTGATGAAGTGAAACAGCTGTGCACTCTGAAGAACAAAGGAAAATATGACATATCATACATGTAGGTTAAACGACTAACAGAATGTATGTTACCTGTGTGTGCTAACAGTAAATATTGCTTTAATATAAATTATATTTAAATTTTTGTGTGCATATTAAAATGGCTTTCTAATGTTGTGGTTTTTATTTGCCAAATAAATCGGCACTCAGTCAACTTTAAGAAGATCTTTGATTTTTTTGATGCTTTGTGTACAACCTTTATCTTTTGGCTTTGTATATTTATATTTTTATCAATTGTGTCGCTATTATGATATAATTGATATATTGTATAAATTTGTTCATCTATGATATTTTTAAGGAATTTTTAGCTCTTAAATACCTCCTGCAGACTGGGGTGAAAATAAAATAAAGTAAGTCTGCCTCCCAGAGCTCCTTGGTGATCCAAATTTTGTTACTAAACACAATTCTTAAACTTTCAATCTCTGAAATACTAGACTGCGTTGATTAAATATCCCAGGTTGATAATTTATTCTGGTTCGATAAAAGTTGAATACTTTTTCCTTTCAGATTCTCATTTGAGCCGACCCGTGACTGTCCCCAGTCAGTCTGCGACATGTTCACAATCACCCCCCTGCGAGGGACCCTCACCTCGTCGGAGAGACCCACCCAGCTCCAGGTCACGTTTAAGGCGACCCGAGAGCTGTCGATAAGGGACCAGCCGATACTCAAATGTCAGGTCATCGAGCCAAACATCGGGAATGGTGGGGAAACGATAGCGAGCATTCCGGTCAAGTTGTCAGTGAAGGCTGTCTTCACCAAGTAGGGCTGACTTCTTTTAAGTTATTTATGCTGTTATTATTTTTGTACCGTTTTTAAATTGTAATTGTCAATTGTAATTATAAATTGTAATTGTAAATTGTAATTGTAAATTGTAATAGTGTGATAGTTTAGATACTGCTATTGTGTACTGTTGTATTTTTATTTATTGTGCATTAATTTTATGGAAAGCGTTGACATTTGAGTTCAGGGTTCATATACTGATTTTTGACGTCTAATGTAAATGCTTTTATATAGTAAGCCGCTAGAAATTATATATTTTTAACTCGAGTGCTTTTTTGTATTCAGGTATGTGATTTCGCCGGAAAACGACATCAACTTTGCCGCTCTGCTGGTCAACAGTAAGAAGACGCGCACTTTCACAATAGAGAACAAAAACGAGAAGTTTGACCTGAAATATGTCATCTCAAGGCCCGTCAAGCCCGAGCCCGCTGTTGTCGCCATGGAGCGCAAAATCTCCAAGGCGTTAGTTTGAAGTTGATTTTTTATACATTCGTTTGATTTGGTTTTTGGCAAATATCGCTTCGTTTTGGTTTATACTGTAGCTCTAATCTATTTCAATTCATAATATACCAAAGCTTTGGATTTGGTAATTTGTTGTGGTTGTGTAATTGACTAGACATACAAGCATCTACAGGCGAAGACTACAGCATAGGTCTGTTTAAGTCAGTTTTCTGTCTATATAATGAATTAGCTTAAATGCGTTTCTGGATATCAGAGAGCTTTTTTATGTTGTGGATATCGATTTAAATGGCTACAGTGTCACATGAACCACCTCTGTCTATGTCCACTGTTGTATTTGTTTGTTATGATTCATGTTGCGCATCTAACCTGCCTCCGCATTCATTGTAGTCAAATGTCGAAGCAGAAGAGTGACTTGACTCTGAAGGTCGAGGACAGTCCTTCCATCAAGTCCAGCATGCGCACTAAACGCAACGAATCTCTCAGGTACTACAGCCCATCACTCCCATTCTCACAATGCTGCGCTCCTATAGTGTACAACAGAATGCATGCGCAGACAATTTAGTAGTGGGTTTTGATACATAATGGCACAAATAGTGTTTTACACTTCAACATTTAATGCAAGAAAGTTTATGATATTCTGCTAATATCTGAATACTGTACTATAACTTTGCTCTAATCGTTCTAAATTGTTTGTAATGGAGTTAGCATATAAATTTTGCAACATCAGTTTATTGGTCAACCCTTAATGGTGAGATTCAAATTCAAATCCATTGCATTGGGGTGTATTCAGCCGCAATAGAATTGCCATGAAATTCATTCCAAGCAGTCTTTAAAAATTTTACAGAAATGATTTAAGTCTCAACGGAAGACTGCGGCAGTCAGTGGTGTAGAGCGGCATAGCAGTTTGTTTATTGTAATTGAGGTGCGGGTTGGCTTTTGAGGAAACGATGACCTAGTTTATCAGGAACTTTAACAATGTAAAGTCTGGGATCATATTTTGAGGTTTTGAGCCTATGTGTTCCTGTGTGATCTTGATGATGAACACACCTGTGTCAAAAAATAGTAAATAAATAAAATTAATTTGCGATCTTTGACTTGTGTGGATTTTAGTGATAAAGTTGCAATTTTTGATATAGAAGCAAAGCAGTTTAGTAAAACTTTTTTATGATGCTTATCATGCCGCATTTATGCTGTGAAAGACATGAAATCAGCAAACCAGCTGAAACTGAAAACCAAGTTGCGCCGAATGAAAATAAAAAACCGAAGAAGAAGCTAAGGTTTGATGTGGTTTGCGATTCCACAGTTGATTTGTGTGTAAGCACAGTTCACTCACGTGTGACGCCTCCATAGCAGATCTTCTTGGATCTGCATGCTTCTTTCTTATTTTAAAAATATTGTTCACTAAGCACTCTGGTTTTTTATTTGTGTGTGTTCTAATGTTATTGAATTCGTGTTTGAACATTTTTGAACATTTGCTCTGATGATATATACAACTGTACTTTATATTCTACAGAATTATGAAGTCTCTGTGGACATGAAACTAATTCGAGTGTAGTTATTTATTGTGTGTGTTATTCAGTAAATGAAACAGTTGTAGGTTTTGTATTCAGAAGTCTGCTTTTTTACATTTCAATTTTTGCCTGTTGCTTAGATTTCAATTTTTGCAGATGTGGCTTTTTAAAGAACTAAATAGTTACTTATACTCGTACATCTTAAACAATTCGCTTTAAATATTGTGGCCGTGCAAAATTGCTTTTTATAATATAACAATTTCAGCCTGCATTCAATGGCTGCCTAATCAATCTGAAATCTCATCGTTTTGACCTATTTGCTTATTTATTTTGCACAGAATTGACAAACTTTTATTACAATGGCATGGTTTTTGAATATATTTTATGCCTATTATTCTTCTCTGATGTTCTTTCAAGCGGTGGATCCCTGGCATTCAATTATTCAAGGCTAGCTGATACTCTATCATTCACTTCACTCTCATCAAATTAAAATTGAAACTTACTTTTAATGGTAAATTTAATTCTGCTGATCTGTTGTGTCAGTGGCCTTAATGGATTCTGTGTCAGGAATATTCAAACAAACAACTGTCGGTTGGCTTGTTCGTTGCTCTAGACCCGACGGGACGTCAACCAATCAGACGCGCCTCGTGCTGGGCATGTTCACGGTGTACCCGGCCTTTGGGTCAATACAGGCAGGCAGCCAGCACACGATCACCGTCGACTGTGTGGCCGAGAGTCAGGGACCCGCCGACGAGGTTCGCAGCATTCTCCTTGTAGGCCTAGTCGCTACTTGAACCGAAGAGCATTAGCGTGTTGATCTTTATTTAGCTTTGATCTCTTGTCTGCGTTATTTGCTGAACTTTGATTGCGTGTCAGATTATGTTATTATGCATTGCGATGCGTACTAATGCCTAAATGCTGGAGAGCCCTTTCTTATAATTGTTGGGATATCTAAAAAAAGGTATGTTGAATGAGATGTCTCAAACTTCAATGTATCGCTTTACGAGAATTCAGAATCTAGACAAGGAGTGTAGAATTTTTGCTTATGAATGCACGCGGTAAATATTGTTTCTGCTATTTATTTCTGTGCATTGCAATAGTTGTTGCATATTTAAAAGCTACAATTGGATTGTCATACACAGTGTAGGAAACACAATGTACAATTGTACATGTATGTCAATTCAAATATTAGTTTTTTATATTTAAAGACTATTGTGAGTGCAGTCATATAAATTGAGCGTACGACAACTGATGAACTGTATTTGCTGCACAACTCATTATTTCTCTACCCTACATCTTCATCTTCTATTTTACATATTCTACTTTTATATCTTCTATTTTAAAGAATCTTGACATTGCTACTTTTCAGTACTTGCTCATTTTATGCTGCAGGACGTTTCAAAGTAAAATTGTACTTGTGTACAATATATCACTACTTGCATAAAATTTAAATGCTCTAACTTGCTCTGAACTTCAATTGTAAAAAAGATTTATTTTCAAAACTTATTCATCTTCAGGAACTGAGCATCGACATCATCGGTCGCAACCCGAAGGACAATCCCTCCGGTATTCTCTACCGCCTCCTGGCCGAGGCTTGCATCCCGTCCGTCAACATCGAGGACATCGGGTCGATATTTGAGGAGCACCGGATCTGTCGCAGTCTCCACCTCACCGGTCCCTCCCGACAGCTGCTGGAGGCCGGTGTGGGCGGGGGGGTGTACGGGGAGGAAGAGAGGCGCTTTGTGTTCACCACGGTGCTGGTCGGGGCGAGGGCTAGGGCGCGCTTCAGGATCAACAACACCAAGAAGGTGCCGTGTGACGTGGCGTTCGCCGTCAAGACGATGATGACGTCAGGGAAGGGCGTAAAGTCGGACGTCTTTGACGTGATGCCGGTCAAGGCGCAGATCTCAGCAAATGGACATATCTATGCGGTCGTCACCTTCGGTCCTACTGCAATGCAGGTCCAAAGCGATTACTGCACATTATGCGTGATTATTATATTGCTTTCGATTTGTTGGCTAACTGGATTTATTTCCTTAGTTAAATATTGCATGGCCTAAATATAGTTAATGTGCCTCAAATTTCAAATATTTTCTTGTTATGCTTAATTTATATTTTTTATGCATACTTTGCTGAACATATGAAATTAAATTTTAGTTGTCAAATTTTTTGTTATCTCTTTGAAATAATTTAGAATATATTTTATGCGTGACATTTATGCCAAATATAATTTCTGAAATTTGTAAATCCGCTGGTGTAATGCAAATGTTTGTCAAATAATATCTAGCAGCGTGATGATGTCATGATTGTCATGCTTGAAATATCTACGAACTAGTGCATCTGCATTATAATTTCAGCAATACAACGCAATATTTGAGGCTTCGATTGAAACCTCGTCCCAAAGTCAGCCGAAGGGGCGCAGCCTGACCTTTGAACTGTCTGGGGAGGGCAACCTTCCGCATGTCAGCATAGTGCGACCAAGTGTTCGCAACAAGCGCGGCGAGCCAATGCTGCTGTACAAGAAAAGTCTCGTGGGTCGCGCTCAGGCGCTGCCTGTGTCCATTGTCAACGATGGCAGCCTTACTTGCAAGGTAGGCCTTACTTGCAAAATAAATTTTGCTCGCAACATAAGCCTTACTTGAAGTGAGCCTTGCTTGCAAGTTAAACTCTACTTGCAAAGTGAGCTTTACCTTACGTGCAGCGTAAACTCCAGCGCGGTTCAGAAAATCAGCAAAACTGGAGGAGTTCATAATCAGAATAGGCTATTCGGAATCTGTGTAGTGTGCGTGTCTTCAGGCCTGCAGTGAGAGATCGGATAGTTGTAACTTGCTTGTTGCAACTTGAGCTAATTAAGTGTAACTTCTCGTTAATTTAGAATGCTCAACGCAACGACTCTGCAGGCAGCCATCTTAAATTTTGATATAAATTGAACAAAATGTTACGTGATTTACATAAATACATTATTTTCCTGGAATGTGGTGGTGTATGATTGTGTTGAGTTTCGAGTGAAACTAAACACCATCAACAAGGAATCAAACAAACAAAAATTAGCAAAAAGCAGAAGAGCAGACCGGAGTCAAATAAGCCCAGGCCTATAGCTAGATGAACATAAGAAAGATGAATTAATGATTTGAAATGAAGAATAGAAAAATTTATTTTAGTGGACGCCGATGTGTTTTCTAGTTTTGCACATGCTCAGGTGGACATTCGACTAATCGACCCCGACGGTGTCTTCACTATAAAGCAAATCACTGAGAGGCCTTTAAGCAGCGTTGATCTGGGTTTGTTCTATCATTTCAAGTTCATTTAGACTTAGATAGCTCAGCTAATTTGTGTATAACATCTTCACTACGCTATTGAAGAACTATTATTTGCTATTTTTGAATTGGTTATGTTGAAAATAATATTAATTATAATAATAATCATCGTTTTTTATGTCCATACTTATGCGCTACAAGCAAGCCTGTAACGCCGTGTCCATGTCATCACAAGTTAGACTTTTATATTGGAACTGGATTTTTATGGCCAAATGCCCTTTCTGTCGCCGACGAGAATAATACATTATCCTGGATGATGATTATCAGCTAGCGACACTTGTATGTTTAACAGCCTTGCTGAAGAGCCTGTAATGCCATGGTTTCATAGTTGCCGACGCCAGGACTCGAACCCAGGTCTTCTGGTCTCGAAGTCCAATGCCTTAACCACTACACCACAGCGCCTCGCTGTAATACAGTGAAAATAATACAAATATAAATTACATTCTTTAAAAAAGTTGACAAATTTGAGTAAAATGAAATTTTTTCATAGTTACTCAGTATATACAAATTTTAGATGTAACAGCTGTCCATGATAATAGCAGTCAATGCTAATCATTTTTCATGCGGTATGTACTTTTATATATTTTAAAACAGCTATATGCAGCTATAGCTGTACCATAAATCTTCAAAATTGTAACTATTGCTGCCGTCGCATTATAGCTCACTAGTTTAGACTGCGCAAATTGCTCTTTTTGAAGCACACACAACTTCTATAAATGAACTATTTTTATTTTGCCTTACCGCAGCAAAACGACAAAGCCAAATTTCTGCGGTAATCCTTGACGTCGGCGAGTCTGCTTCCTTTGAGGTCATCTACCGGGCGGAGCAGGTTCGAAGGTCGCAGGGTCAGGTGCGCCTGTCCGTCATCAACAACCAGTATGAGGACTCGCTGGTCCAGCTCGTCGCCGAGGGGTACCAGGACGCGCTGACCCTTGACGTTCCCCAGGGGTTCCTGTCGTACAGCGAGGCCGAGGAGGGCGATATGGCCGAGGACGATGTTGCAGGTTTATAAATAATATTTAAATCATTATTTTTGACGTCTGTTCTAATGCGTACAGGCGAACCATATCCATGTCAACACAGGTTAGATGGTTATAATGGAGCTGAGTTTTTTTGCCCGAACGCCCTTCTTGTCTACTGATAAATTTTGCGACAAATGGCTAACTCTGTGCTATTTTGTATGGGTACCATCTCTCGTAGGTATGTTATGTTTTTTGGGATATAAGATTGTGTAAATATGCAACCACAGACGACTGCAGTGGAACAGTATCAACAAATTTTAAAGGCAGAAAGTACTGATTATACTGAATTTATTGACATGTATAATGATTGTGTATATTTTGTATTCTCTACCAGTTTTTTTATAATTTGTGATTTTGCATAGCTGTTCATGCAAGTGGCGGTTTTTCTAAGTTTGAAAATCGTGTGTCAAAGACACAAAGACCATTAAAGTCAAAAGAATTGCTTCCCCTTTTTAGTCGCCTATTACGACTCCCACAGGGAACTCTGGCTGCTGACTTATTCTCTTTTCGGTCTGCAGGGGTTTTGTTGATGTTCATTTCTTCATGCATTTGTTTCACCCAGCCGCGCTGTGCAACCTCATGAACTTTGGCGACTGTGGGGTCAGCGACCCCCGCACCCTGACCTGCGCCCTCACCAACCACTCGGACACGGACGTGCTGCGTTTCCTCTGGGCCGACCACCCCCTGCTGCGCTTCTCGCCCCAGGTGGGCCACCTCGTGCCACGCGCCTCCAAGGACCTCACGGTCACCCTGAGGGCGGAGGCCCCGGTTAGGCTGCAGGGGTCGGAGGTGAGGTGTAGGGTGACGAGGATTGGTCTGGAGGGTGGGGGTGGGGAGTGGGTGGACTGGGATGATCGGCTAAAGGTCGTCAAATGGGTGGATGTTCCGCGGACGTCACCGCCCAGCGCTGACGGGTGAGTGGTGAGGGTGAAGTCGAATAGTTGTGCTGTTGCTCAATCAGAAGTCTTTTATATCCTTTATTTGTGACTTTACAATTTACACTAATTAATTTTTACAATTAATTCACGAAATATTTGTTATTAATTTTCTTAATGCACCCTTTGCCACAACTATGTCGTTAACTATTTTTCTAGATCAGGAATTGATTCTTTGATTCGTAGAATTTAATTCATTGAATCGTATATTTTGGATTTTCCTAGAATTGAACATTTGTAAAAATCAATTTTTTCCTCAATGGAATAAATACGTGAATATGCTTTTTATATTCTTGCTTTGCTGTACTTTACATAGTTACGTAGTAACAGAAAGTCATGTAATCATGTTGTTAAATTGGTCAAGGTTTAAACATTTTAATCGTGTACATTTATGTCTTTTGAATTGTTATTGCATTACTTTAAACATTTATTTATTAGATTAAAAATAATGTTTTCTCGATTTTCTCAGACACGCGCCTGTGGGACTGCGCCCGGTATCAGCCGTCTCCCTGCCGGGCAAGCGCAAGATAGTCGAGACGGAGCCGGAGCCTGCGTACCGAGACCTGGGGGACTTGGGCCAGGCCGTGAGTCTACTCGTGTCGGCTAATGTCGACTACGCCAAGTACAGCGTCGCTGAGGAGAACATACGCTTCAGGGATACGCTCATGTTTCAGACCAGAGTCCACCAGTAATTGAGCTTCTTCTAAAGTTTATTGCAGATTTGTCATCATCGTTCATGTTTTGAACAAACTTTTTTGTTATAAAACCTACACTCACTCTTGGTTTAGTGCAGTTCTAACTCTAAGTCTTGGTTTAGTCGGTATACGCCATCCCTCACGCACACATGCCCCGTATGCTTCACCTAGGCAAAGGGGTAGGCCATTTGCAGCCACAGGCACAAGAACTCGCATGCCCTGACCCCACGGGGGGCAACGGGGACAGTGTATCTTATTTTTTGTCCTAACACTTTTTGTTGTAGCACAGTTGGCATTTCCCACGATGAGACTCAATCTGAACTCTCAATCTTTGCTTTTCTTCCATTTCTTTCATTGAAATTCTTGTTGAACAATAAATTTAAACATATTTCTGTAATATATAAAGTTAACTGGGCAACGCATTTTTAAATTTATGTGATTTAATAATACGAAGAATAACTTCAGCTGTACTAAATTTATATTTCTAGATAACATTCTTCTCACTATGCTTTTTACAGAATCGAGTTGCGCAACGTTGGCACAGTTTTATTGGACTACAGCTGGCAGACTATTCTGGAAGAGTTCACTCAGCGACCAATCACAGCCGCTGGGGATAGAGTAACCAGTGGCAACGAGACACTGCGACCTTTGACCGCTCGTCAGCTATTGGTTCCCGTCGATGACGTCCGACCTAGTTCTGCATATGCCAGTGATTATTGTCCGTTCAGCATTGAGCCAGAGTCAGGCTCAATTCCACCCGGAAAGTCCGCTCGGCTCTCGATCAAGTTCTCACCCCTGGACGCCAACGAATATCAAGCCAGACTGATCTGCAGGTTCAAACTATAATTGCTTGATTTTTTGATTTTATAACTTCATTGAAATGCATGATTTTGATGCTGCTGCGATTCATAGGACACAAAGCATACAAGCGACACGTGTTAGCCTGATGTTAGCCTGAAATTATAAGTCTATAATTTAAATCAATTAATATATATGTATTTTTAAACCATCAGATTGATTAAACTTTAAAAAGCTAATTTTGATTCTTCGCACCATGCAATGACCTGCAGGTTATCAATACACTCAATTTCATTTCATTTCAATTGGTTGTTATGATAATCCCCTCGCAGCATGCCCAACCTGGCCCCCAGTGAGCACGGCCCGGTGCTGGGCCTGCGGGCGCGCAGCCTCATGCCCTACTGCCACTTTGAGCTCGAGGATTCCGACTACATTCGCTCCGCCCGCCGCCCCCAGGACCTTCCCGGCCCTCGGGGGGCCCCTCCAGGGGCCAACCTTGACCCCAACACACGCGTGCACGAGCTCAGCAGTATCGGGGTCGGGGCAAAGGTCACAAAGACATTTGCCGTTATCAATCCGACCAATCAGGATTTTACGTATCTGTGGAGCTGTGAGGATGGGGTGGTTGTGGGGAGGGCGCGGGATATCAGTTGTGGGACCATCGCGGGAAATATCTGCGCGGGGAAAACTGCTCAGGTACCCCACTCTGATGGGACGAATATCAATTTAATTTTGTTATTGATTAAAACTGTGCACTGTATTTGTATAATATCTAATAAACAGAGATTTTAAGATCTTTATCAGTATTTTCCTTGATTTGCCGATTTATTGGCAGTGCTTGAGGCTAGAGAATGTGTACGTGCATGTAAAAATGAATTCATGCATTAATAAAAAAAAAAAAATTATATTTGTCAAGCGTTTATGATGCATTAATTTTAAATTCTAAATACTACGAGAATTACGGTAGATACAAATTAAAATACCTATTCACTAACGAAATAAATTTAAAATTGGATTTAATACATTTAAAATAAGGTTTCACGTCATGTAATGCCCTCGAATGCTTGCTCTGTTAACAGATGAAGTTTGAGTACCTGCCCTCCACTCTGGCCCTGGTCGAGTCGTTCTGGAGGTTTGACATCCCCGAGCAGAACATCACCGTGCCCTTTCTGCTCGTCGGGCACTCGAGGGATCCCAGTGTGATGTTTGACAGATCTCATGTCAACTTTAGGACCGTCATGATTGGTAAGAATTACCTGATGACAGTGCATAATATATATTTTAGAAAGAACCGATCATGCAAATACTGGCAACCAAAGCCTTTAAATGTTGAGAAGGAGGTGGAATTTTTGTGCGTATATTATGCACTAACTGGCATTAAATTTAGATGAAATAAAAAGTGGCATATGCGAAATTAAATAATTTTGCATTGAGTCTGAGTCCAGGTGAAATTCTTAGCAATGCGGCGGACGCGCTTTAGCCTATGTGCCCATTGACCTTTAGTGATTGCTATTGGGTTTAGCAATAACCTGTAGGCCTCATAGAAATACATTAGCCATTACATTTAAACTTTTTGCATAATATTTGATGTTCTTAATATTTTTGTTTTTGTGTGATTATTTTTGTGCCTCTTTCGATACTAGGGAAAGATTTATAATTTTGTGTGTCAGGTCACGAGTCAAACGAGGTCGTGTCGATAATCAACGACGAGAATGTTTCGTTCAGCTTTAGTTTTGATGAGGCTTCCTGTCAGGCGGCTGGGTTCACTTCCAAGCTGAGTCTTGATCCCATGCAAGGAACCGTTCCTCCCATGTCCAGGTATCAATTACAATGCAGGAAGGCCATTGAGCACTTTGTGTTCCACCTCAGAGGTCGGGGAACAAAGAATAGACTTGCAGCTCAGAGCTTCCCAGGCGAGTCGTAAAAGGCGACTGAAGAAGGAGGAGAGTGGGATGTGGTGCCCTTTTACACAGAACTGGACTGAAATAGTCTTTGTTACTCACACACGGTCCTTAAAAAAAATTAAATAAGTAAAGCACTTTGTTCTACTTGACGCTGCATTTTGCGAGTGTTTTGTGTGGCGATTTAGTGTGCTGAGCTGAACTGTGGTGTGGTTCAATTAACTCTGCTTAGCATTTTCTTTGAACATTTCTCTTTCATTGGGTGTAAAACAATTAAATGAATTTGTGAGGTTATCGCATGATTGCTGAACTCTGGCTAAAATTGTAGTCATAGAATTGACTGTTTTTTGGTGGCAGTGGGGTTGAATTTTAAGGACCGTGTGTAGAAACAAAGACTATTACGGTCCGGTTCTATGTAATAGGGCCGCCACAGAGCCGCTCCCCCCTCTTTAGTCGCCTTTTACGACTCGCCCGGGGAGCTCTGGGCTGCAAGTCTATTCTTTGTTCCCCGACTTGCAGGGGTATAACTTTTTTTAGGGTATGCTGCCCCCCCCGCCTGAAAACATCCTGATGGTCCCTTTCCCTCCCCAAACATAATTTTTCTTTCAAAACGAACTCGATTTGCATAGAATCTGATTTTTAACAAACTCAGATTTAGCCTACCCTCAGCGGATTTGTGATGAAAGTGATGCAACAACTGACTGTTGAACAATAACTCTTTTTTATTTGAGGTTTTTGTTCTTGGAGTATTGCTTAGTTTATAAAAGAGGTTTAAAGCATTGTAGGTAAACTGTAACTATATCTATTAACTTTTCGCAAGCTAGCAGTGCTCAGTTTTAGGCTTATAAATTATTCTTGCATTAATTACTTCTTCAAATAATTGAACAATTAATTTGGATGCTAATTTATTACGAGAATTGCCGACAATCTTTGTTCCTATCCAACAATTGTCCCATCGCAATTACATGTATGTCTTGTAGCTTGTGTTTATTTTAGTACCACGTCTGTTTAACACATAGATTTAATTGTTGCTGTTGCCTTGCAGCATTCCGATTTCTGTTCGTTTTACTGCAAAAATTGAGAAGGAAGTGAATTTCAACATCGTATGCAATGTGAAGAGAAGGACGCTGCCACTGACTCTCAATGTCAAGGCCGAGGGGTACCGGCTGAACTGTGTTGTGCTCTGCGAAGATGCTTCTGGAAACAAGCTAGAGCTGTCAAACACTTCTAAGAACTCCATTAATTTTGGACAGGCATGTTGGATCCTTGGCATTTGTATTGCGTCACTTGTGCGTGAAATGTTATTCTAGTGACGCTTGGGATGAATATCTATTCTTGATCCTTGTCTGAGTATAATTATGATCCATCAAAATTCGCCGAGATGCTCATTTAAAAATTAAAAAAACTTAATCAATCTCTGAATGAAAATTAAGAACGTTGATTATTTATCAAACTAAATTCAAAATTGGATCATCCATTCCAACTAAATTCAAGACTGGATCATCCGCCTTATACTGTTTGAGTCTATAATCTAATCCGTTGATGTTTCTATAAGTTATTTAGCCTAACTTTTTGATGAATATTTGACTAAACATCCTTTGTGTCCTGCTACATCAGGTTGAGATACGTGAGACAGCCGTGCGGTCGCTAGACGTCGTCAATCTCGGCAAGTTTGGCTTCAGCTACGTGTGGCTGTGGAAGGAGCATGGGTCAGTGTCAGGCACGGTGTCGCGCAGACCGGGCCCGGTCAACATTCACCCGATGACTGGGACGGTGAACCAGGGAGATAAGAACACCTGTCTGCTCAAGTTTTGTCCCGAGACGCCAGTCAGCATCAAGAACTCTGAGCTGGTTTTGCAGGCGAGTGCAGAATGCTGTAGATTTTAAGGGACAGAATTGTACGTCATAATTGATTGCTCATATGATATACTCGGTGCTTTTTTTGAAGCCGTGCAATGATGTCAAGGCTCAATTTTCAACACTACGCCTTTGAGTCTAAGAAATGATGCACGCCAGGGCATATTTGAGTGTGCTGTTGATACCAATTTATGCAGTTGTAGAACTGAAATGTGCAATCGTAAACACTGATTGTGCAGTGTAAATCGAGAAATTGCGGACAAAAAATCGAAAAATGCGCAGTTTCGTAAAATTTCCCTATAATATACGTGGTGATCAAAAAGAACGTTCTTTCGGTTCTCACACACCGCGGCCTTTGCTTTTTAATACATGTCCGAATCGTAAAGCGTGCACTTTGAGCATACACCAAAGAAATTGTTGTTCACACTGTAGCACTTAAACTTTGATGATCGAAGTTTTTAAAAAAATATAGTAACTGTAAAAATGGAATTTTTATGGTAAAGATTGTGTAAGTTAACATTCTTTATTGGTACAGAAAAATAACATTGAATACCGATCAGTATTTTCCGGAATAATAGTCCTTGTGCTACACACGAATTGCTAAACTACAAACAACTACAAACAATGGTAAGTATTTTCATTAACATCTGACATAATATTATTTATGTTTCACGAACTACTAGTATGCTATTTCAGTTTTCTAGTGTTAATAGCACAACGCCTGCATATTCCAGATCGGCCACGGTCCTACGTTCAACGTCCAAGTGTCGGGCAGTGGAGTGGCGCCGGGAGTGGATTTTTCCTTTTCCTCGCACAGCTTTGGCTCCTGTTTCATCCACCGGGCCGGCATGCCAGCGTCAACCGTGGTACTGAGGCTGAGCAACAATGATGCGAAGGATATCAGGTATGTTACCTGCTTCAGAAATAATTGACTTCTAACTGCCAACTTTATTGTTTTGAGAATTCAGAACAAAAACGAGTAATAATTGTATGTTTTTAAAAATTACATTTGTAAATCAGAAATTAAATATTTTTTATTTTCAAACTTATAAAAAGATCGTACTTAAACCAAAATTAATTTAATTTGCTTAGTAATAACAAATTTTTTCCTGCACGCTGTTTTTAAACCCGTATGAATTAAAGACTGATTAGCGGTACAAATTAATGACTAGCAGTAGGCTACTAATTAATGACTAGCAGTGCTTACTAATTAATGACTAGCAGTAGTTATTTATGACAAGTAGGCTACAATTAAACATGCAAGCGCAATTTTGTTGTTTTAGCGTGAGCTGCTTATACCAGCAATCAGTGTGGCTTCATCATACTTTTGAGGCACAAGTTATCTCTCCTCGACAAACGGTTGAAGTGGCCTTTACCTTCTATCCTCGAGAGCCTATCAAGTACAAGGAGCTGGTGATTTTTGAAGTTAATGGTCTCTCGAAACACAGTGTGGAGTTCACTGGCAGAGGAACCGAGCTAAAGGTTACAATTCTTCTTTTTACTGATTTGATTGGTAACTAGTAGCAAGTTTGCTGATCAAGGATTTTTTTTTATACATACTCCATTAAAAATACATTGTATGCTTTCTTTATTGCAGTACCAGCAAAACACAAATTCAACCACCGCATATAGACTAGATTACATGAATGGTTCAGTTGTATATTGCGTACTATAATTTTAAAATTACAATGAAATTTTGGATCATTGAACTAGCAAAGATTAGTTACTAAATTTACTTTCCTATACAAATGTTGGTAAGCTTATTTGTATTTCTTGCATTAAATTTTTTTAACTCGTAGATCTTCTACAAACTGAGCAAGTAGCCAGCAGAGTATGATGATCGTATCAGTACGCAATGTTAAATGTTCCTTTAGGTCGGCGTAGCGGATCCACGGCAGAAGATCGTCAAACTGGGAGCGCTAAAGATAGGTCAGCCAGGGAGGAAGACAGTGTCGATTGTCAACAACAGTCTGGCGCCGATAACCTTCCAGCTATCGCTGACTCCAGCGTGTCCCGCTCTGCAAGAGAAGGGCGTTCTGCTGCTCAGTCCAACCGAGTCGGTCACGCTGCAGCCAAAGGGAGGCACGGCTGATGTAGAAGTCCTTATCACTCCTACGACGCGAATCACGAGCTTCTCAGAAGAAGTTTGTCTTAGATCTGTATATTATGTTATATAACAATTTATATATGTTACAAGTTAGAAAGTGGCAATCAAGTAAATAGTAATGTAATTTAAATGAATTGACCAGAATTCTTTCAATTTCAAATTGAACTCTTAAATGCTAGGCCTAATCAACAAATTTTTTGCTGTGAATAGTACCATTACGCAGTCAAGCATTTATTGATACATGTTAAATTGTTTAAATTCGAGTGACGATGTATTAAGAGTTGCGCATCACCAATTACGATTAATAACAAATTAAAACTAATTAATTAACAAATTAACTACATTAATAACAAATTTAAGATATAATTCAATATAAAATTCTGGTTATTAGCAGTAAAAATTTAGCATTATTTGAAGAAACAATATAACATATTAAATTGTCCGTGATAAAAATTATCTTGCTTATTGAACACTTATTTTGACATTTGCCTCGCTACTATTTCATTATTGTTATATACGCTCAAGGTGCGCCTGGAGTACGCTGGCTACCAGCAGACGCTGTTCCTTGTGACCGGGTCATGCCAGGGCATGGACATCTCCCTCGACACGACTTCTGTCGCGTTCGGGGCCGTTGTACAAAAGAGTTCGAGCACCAGACAGCTGATGATGCGCAACTCTGGTGACATCGGAGCTAGGTGACGTCATTCTTTTATTTTGCATGTTGCCTACTTTATATATTATTGTATATAACATCCTGCTGCGCCATAATTACTTCTTGTGTTGCTACAATGTTGAATGTTTAATTTTTAGTTTGTAGGCTTGCCTTTTGCATGAATTTTACTTTTTCTGGTATAGGAACCACCATATGGGTAGTACGAAAAACATTACCCAAAACTTTTACACGCTGTAGCGTAAACGTTTAAGGCATAAGAAAAGAACTCTGAGAATACAGCGCAATCAATACAAGCACACGAGAATTCAGTACAAAATACGCATAATTTTCCGAGTAGTACCTTAGTCATAAATGTCTAAATTTGATGCGTATGGAATAACATGTACGTTGAGGCCAACATGGTGAAGTGTAAAACTGTGATATCGCGTTTTTGTCGACCACCTATTATTGTCAGTTTATTATTATTTCCCTGAATTCATTTATTTAATAGTATCATTCATTTATTTAA